>JABUQX010037187.1:0-27500 GCA_015478945.1 Trachelipus rathkii | reverse complement strand
AGAGAAATGTGAGTTTGGCAGAGGCGAGAATAAAGGTGCATGATAGGAGAGAATGGCGGGGTTTTGTATGGGGGTATGGTTGTGGCCCACCTGGGCCAAGGGATGAACCCTTACATTGACGATTTACCATAGTGAGGGTCCGTCGCAGTCCCATGAAGCTCTAGGGTGGATTTTCTGTCTGTGACGAGTTCTCACTAATTAATGGTACAGAGGGGGCGGTAAGGCTGGGCTTTCTTTTCGACATTTGTCATATTCTCCTACTGCTTTTCTTTTCCGATGCTTGTAGCGCACCTTACTCCCAGTCTTGGGAAGAAGAGGTAGGTAAAGAAAGAAAGATATATATATATATATATATATATATATATATATATATATATATATATATATATAATATATATAGTTTATTTATATATATATATATATATATATATATATATATATATATATATATATATATATATATATATATTAGTGATGGGACGATTATGAAATTTTTGCCGATGACGATGACGATTAGAGCAAATTTTGACGATGACGATGATGACGATGACGATGAAGATTAATTGAAAAAGTATTTTAAAATCTCTCTCTCTCTCTCTCTCTCTCTATATAAATATATATATATATATATATATATATATATATATATATATATATATATATATATATATATATATATATATATATATATATATATATATATATATATATATATATATATATATATATATATATATATATATATATATATATATTTAAATATATATATATATATATATATATATATATATATATATATATATATATATATATATATATATATATATATATATATATATATATATATATATATATATATATATATATATATATTTGTAGAGAGGAGGGTGAAGGGTTCAACCTCCCGAAATTATTTTAGCGATCAAAATTTTTGATTCCTTAAGTCTCAATAATAATAATAATAATAATAATAATAATAATAATAATAATAATAATAATAATAATAATAATAATAATAATAATAATAATAATAATAAAATAATAACAATAATAATAATAATAATAATAATAATAATAATAATAATAATAATAATAATAATAATAATAATAGTTAATCAATGAAAATGAAAAGTATTTATTAATGAAAATGAGGAAACATGTTTGTGGTCCGTAACGATTTCTTAGGTCAAGTGGCTGTTCCTCATACATGTATAAAATATTTAGATCAGGGACTTAAATGTAAGGTTTCCAAGTTTGCAGATGATAGCAAATTGGCTACCTCAATAAGGATTAATGATGGATGTATAAAGATTTAAAAGATAAGGAGGGAGCTGTAATCGTTGATGGGATGAGCAGGTTCATTCCTTCTTCAGATAAATTTTTCTTTCCTCATTCATTCCTTCTAAAACTAAATCTTTATTTCCTCATTCATTCCTTCTGCTTGTTCTCTGGCTATTCAGGCTAGAGACAGTGCCTATCGGGTGTGGAAAATTCTCGTTCTCCTATCACTCGCTAATTTTCATTCAGCTAGAAATCGTTGCAGGGATACTGTTCGACGAGCAAAGCTAGCTTTCATCGAAAGTATGCTTACCTCCCTTGGTTCTCCTCACTGACAAATCTTTCATCTCTAGCAACTTCTGTAAATCTGCCTTTCCTCCTCTTATTCGATCTGATCATTGTGTTGCTAATTCTCCAAATGAAAGGCTAATCTCTTCGGCTCCTCGCTCAACTATATTCTCTCTATGTGTCTCAATACTAGCACTTTCCCTCCCTCAGTGTTGGAAGCTCTCACATGTCCAACCTATTCCGAAAAAGGAAGCCGCTCTGATCCTTCTAACTATCGCCCTGTAGCTCTCACTTGTATTCTATCTAAGATCTTTGAAACCCTTCTCAACTCACTTCTTAGATCATCTGGAAACTCACTCCGATCGCCAGTACGGCTCTCGCTGCACGAAGTCTACTGGCGATATACATTCCTATCAAACCGATTTATGGTTTTTCGCTCTTAGGAACTACGGGGAGACTTGGGTGGTGGCGCTTGACATATCCAAAGCATTTGACCGAGTATGGCACGCGTCACTGCTCTCCAAGCTCCTCTCCTTTGGGTTTCCTCCTTCTCTTTGCTTACTTATATCTAGCTTTCTTTCAAATCGCTCAATATCGGCTGTTGTTGATGGGGCGACTTCTTCTTCTACTTTATTCCTACTTTTCATTAATGATCTTCTCACCTGCACCTCTAACTCTATCCACTCGTATTCTGATGACTCGACCCTTCATTCTTTAACTCATATCAATTCTACTCCCACTTTTACTTCTAGAATTGCCTCTCGTCTTAATCTTTCCGATTTTATTCTCGCTGATGGATAGAAATAACTTTGTGAAATTCAATTCTTTAAAAACCCAACTTTTACAAATCTCCTTCTCCAAAATACCTTCTAACTTTCCTGTCTCTTTCGATGGTTCTGTCGTCTCTCCTGTTGACAATATAAACATCCTTGGCCTTAACATAAACAAAAAAATGTCTTGGAAACCTCACATCACAACGGTTGCTAAGGCGGCCTCAAAGAACTGGAAGTTCTGTTTAGACTGTGAGACTTTCCTCCTTTTCTCAGTTGCTCCGCTATACAAAGGTCTCATCCGCCCATGTATGGAGTACTGCTCTCATATCTGGGGGGGGCTCTGGTTTCACCCGGCTTTTGGACAGGGTCGAGTCAACGGCAAAAAGGCTTATAAACTGTTCTGTACTTTCCAGTTCACTTGACCCTCTTCTTTGCGAGGCGATGTTGGTGCTTTATCTCTATCCTATAGGTACCGCAGCGGCAAGTGCTCGAGGGAACTTATCACTCGCGTACCACCACCTTTACGACGCCTTCGTAGCACAATAGGTGCTGTATCTGCGCACGAGTATTGTGTTGACATTGGTAACTCCAGGCTAGTTTGCTGTGGTGCTTTCTTCTTTCCCACCACCTCTGTTTTGTGGAATTCTCTTCCATCTTCTGTATTTCCTACTGAATTTAATCCCCTCACTTTAAAGCCTGCGTCTGTGCTCATATGCGTAATTTGCGCTAGAGGGTGAACTTTTGAGAGTAATACACCCCTCCTTGAATAGGGCTCTGCCCGTGAGTGGTGGTGACAACTGTAAAAAAAATTCTTGAATGGGCGGATATGGCGAGTTGAACTGACGCTTGACCCAAAACACCGCTGACATCTGGCTGAACTCAACATTATCTGATGACATGTATGTCAACCACTGTCGCTTATCATTAACGAATTTAACTTTAATCTGACCACCACTATGACAGCCTGATTACAGTTCTGCAACCAACTATCAATTGATAACCCTATCCCTTACTTCAGTCCACGCACATTCACTGCGCTGTTTCGCGCTGTTTAACACAGTGATAATTTGCCTCTTGAACATACTTGATCATCACCCATCCAACATTACTTCATTTCAATGATACTGATTATATATTCACGGTGATAGAAGGATATTGACGCGACCACACTGAGCACACACCTCCATAGTGGTGGTGGCCCACTGCCACTGTCCTAAATCTGCACAGATAACATGGTGGATAATTTCTCACACGTATGGATATAAGGGATAGGGATGTCTGTAAGATGTTGTCTAGAAGAGGGGTGTGGATATAAGTATGTGTATATGATATGTTGTCTGGAGGATGAGTGTGGATATGAACGCATAACAGAAAGGCGAACCATTAGGCACTGGAATGTCATACATACCATAAGCAAAATGGGTATATATATATATATATATATATATATATATATATATATATATATATATATATATATATATATATATATATATATATATATATATATATATATATATATATATATATATATATATATATATATATATATATATATATATATATATAAATATATATATATATATATATATATATATATATATATATATATATATATATATATATATATATATATATATATATATATATATATATATATATATATATATATATATATATATATATATATATATATATATATATATATATATATATATATATATATAATTTTTTTTTTTTTTTTTTATTTTTAATTATTATTATTTATTATTATTATTATTATTATTATTATTATTATTATTATTATTATTATTATTATTATTATTATTATTATTATTATTAAGTTTTAATATTATTCAAAATTCTTAATATTTGTTCAATTAATCGGCAAAATAATCGGCGAAATTTGCCGATGACGATGACGATGACGATTGAAAAAAAATATGCCGATTTTTGCCGATGACGATGACGATGACGATTAATCGTCCCATCACTAATATATATATATATATATATATATATATATATATATATATATATATATATATATATATATATATATATATATATATATATATATATATATATATATATATATATATATATAGAAATATATATATATATATATATATATATATATATATATATATATATATATATATATATATATATATATATATATATATATATATATATCGAAGCTCCTTTTGATATTAATTAAAAAATGTCAATTTCCATTTATGTTATTATTAGATCAATTTAGATTCTGAAACTTTATATATATATATATATATATATATATATATATATATATATATATATATATATATATATATATATATATATATATATATATATATATTAGATCAATTTAGATTCTGAAACTTTATATATATATATATATATATATATATATATATATATATATTTATATATATATATATATATATATATATATATATATATATATATATTAATTACCATATAATTTAAATACTGTATTAGTTTTATAATTAGTTTTTAAAGTAAGAAGAACTGACGAGAATTTCTTAACCGATATTCTGACCATCTTCAATTAATAGTTTAGATTAAAATTGTTATATCTTTCTAAATATTTGAGTGTATATTCAAATTATTTATCTACAGAAACACAAAACTCCATTCTTTCTTTTATAATAGTTTCGTAACCTAAATCGATCCCTTTGGCCCATGATGAAGTGTCAAAGTTCACTCTTTTGTGAAAATCTGAAATCCAACTTTTTTTGGTTATTACTTCCAAGTTCAAAGCTCAAAATTGCACCATTTGGTCAGAATTTTATACTGATTCTACCTTTATATATTTACCCATCATACTAGTTGTTAGTTACTAGTAAATTTATTCATTTATTTCCATATGGAAGTAATTATATCGTTACTAACATGTGGAAAAGTTTTCATATTTTGCCTCCAAAATTTTTGTCACTTTTTTGGTAGTCACAACTTTTGTTGTGTAATATTTTTATCGTTAATAATTAACGATTATATTATACAACTTTTAAAGTCATTCTTGATTATTTATTCATAATTAATGAGTAAACTGTAATTGTTTTATACTTGTTGCCAACCGCTTTTGCTTGCTTTGGCGGGTGTATAAAAGTTTGCGCCCGACCAATGGGCCTCATTTCTTGTCATAATTAATTGCCTGCAAGCCTAGTCCACGTTAGCTCTACCAAACTTGCTTTGTTCTTCCGACTGGCTTGCTCAACGCAGAACTTATAGACTTTCAACGAGATTATATAGGCGATGTAAAGTAAATAAAGCCTTTGATCCTCTTTCACTTCTCAAATGGAGCACCTCGCTAGGTTTAGAGCCTTTCAAAAGATTGGCTGCATCCGGTAGGGTTTCCTTTGAATTTTTTTTTATTGCAAAGAAAACAGGAAAGTGTATATATATATATATATATATATATATATATATATATATATATATATATATATATATATATATATATATATATATATATATATATATATATATATATATATATATTATATCGATATATTTATTTTAACCTATTATTTATTTAATTACCACTTTATAACGTTAAAGATAATTTTATTTATACCTGTATGCTTTAATAATTCTGATTTGAACATTACCAAAATTTTAGTTATTTAATGCTTATTTTATACACAATTCTGCATATGAATGTATAAAATTAATTTACTCTGATCTTTTATTAGAATGTTACTACTACATTAGGAGAACCAGTGCCCCAGCCTTATAATTATAAGAAAATGGAATGGTACCATTCCAATTTAAGTCGTGAGGCAGCCGAAGATATTTTAAGAAGAATTCATCAAGATGGTGTATTTCTAGTTCGTCCAAGTACTCAGGAACAGGGAAAATTTACGGTTTCATTTAGGTATATATATTGATATTTTTTTTTCTTTTTAATTTTTTGATTAAATTCTTTTACGCAATTCTTGCTTTTAAATTTTCTTAGAGCTGAAGGCAAAATTAATCACTGCCGAATTAGTTATGAAGATAATGCTTTTGTGATTGGCACTGCTTCATTTGAATCTCTCGTGGATCTTATAAAGTACTATCAAAAAAATAGACTTTACAGACAAGTTAAGCTCAAATACCCGATATCAGAACGATTCCGTAGGAACTTGGTTGAGTTGGTAAGTTAATTACTAGTTGAAATAAATTGATTCATATATTCCAATAAAATAAGAAACCCTAAATTTAGTTGCAAAAAATTTATTAACTTTAAAAATTTCTTAATGAGTTAAATGTGATATTAGATAGGAAAAAAACCTGTGTTTAATATTCAACATCATTTTTGTATAAAAAAAATATTAAAGAGCTTTTATAATACTTTTGCTTATATGTAAGTTAGATATATTAGATATTATATTAGAATGGAAATAAAAAACCATGCTGTTATGTGTGTGATAATTACAATCATTAGATATCTGTGATCTATTAAAGATAGTGTGAAAGAGCTTGTTTAACTGTTTTCTATTTGGACTCTATATAAGACCATCTCTGAGATGTAGACATATTATCTTTGACAACATCTGCAAAAAATTTTATTTACGATTGACATTATAGTACAATTTCTATATCTGTAGTTCGTTGTTGGATTCTTTGATTTCTTAAAAAGATATTGTTCTTGTGGAATTGATCAACATTTTGATGAAATTTATAAATAAAATTAATTTTATGTGAATTAGAGAAGACGGGTATTGAATATAAGCAGTGTATTATTAATAATTAAAGGTAAATTGATAATCAAAATAATTTATGATAGTTATACTATTGTGACTCGTTAATTAAGCAAATATTAATAATATTATATAGTAATAATTTATATGATTAAGCTGTATGTTTTACTTAATCATAATAAATACGTGTAGTTGGCGATTTATCTTGTGATAGCAATCTCAATGATCTATTACGATGTGCAATATTATCTATATTGTAATTAATTGCTTATCATATAAATTTTTGCTATTTAAAAGGACGATTGGAGGAATATTATTTCAATGAGAGATTATAACGATATATTATTTTTTATAGAAAAATATTATGAGTAAGGCTTAAAATCTTTAAGCATTTATGAAAATTATGTGTACTGTATGACCTTATTCTTATTCATTGACAAGTTATTAATTGAAGCTAACTTTATATGATTTTTATTGGCTGTATAATCTTTTTCATTATATCTTTTCTTTTCAGCATGTTATTGGCAATAGAAATCAGTGGTGGTAAGATAGTGATACAAGTGGATCGGAAAGAATTAGTCAGTTTGGTAAGATACATGAAGCAATTACGTTGAAAATTTGTGGAAAGAGCCGCAGCATTATCTTGTCCTCTGTTAATCATTGAATTAGTGTGAGAATGATCACAGACAGAAAAATCTCCTCACCCTTAAATCATTATGGTAAATCAACGTGCTGTGACGGTGGACGCCTAACTATGGTAACATCGTCAATGTAAGTGGTTTCTATTTGCGCTCCTTGCCTTCAGGTGGGCCTCACCCATTGTCAGCCGATACAAAACCACTTTCGCCATTCTCTCCTTAATCATAGCCTTTATTCTCCGACTCTGCAAACTCCATTTCTATCTCCTTCTCAGTTATATACCTTTCTGTCACGACTCAACTCAAGTGTGCTCTTCAGCTCTCACACCGGTCGGTTCCATAACGACAGACTCACGTACTGATAACATACGCTTAATCATATAACCGACTATCAGTTCTTATCACTTATCCACATGCGCGATACCAATCTCACATATCTTCATTTATGTGAGTATTTCCGAACCTTTCCTTCACACTTAGGTTTCGTTTCCAACCACCGTGTGGATACGTTCATCTCCTCTTCTTTATGCTAATTCTTTCATAAAATGATCCC
This sequence comes from Trachelipus rathkii, assembly GCA_015478945.1. Lineage (NCBI taxonomy): Eukaryota > Metazoa > Arthropoda > Malacostraca > Isopoda > Trachelipodidae > Trachelipus > Trachelipus rathkii. Next base: position 19,258 of record JABUQX010037187.1, on the reverse strand, counting down.
TAGGCACAACCCTAGAATTGTCCATCTTGGACCTTGATAAATGTTGTGAACTTTTAGATTAATAACTTCTTTATTCAGACCATTAGTTCACTGACCATGAGAATGATAAGAATCAGGTTGAACATAACAAAACGTATCCCTTATGTAGACAATGGCACGAGTCAGATTAGATACCCTTGCATTTATCACTGATTTATTGCACTCAGCCACCTTCCTTCATTCGACACTTGTCCCTTTACTATAATTAATCTGCATCAGTGTGTCGTTCCCTTATTCCATTCTTACATTATTAAGCCTATCTAAATTATTAACTCAGACACTTGTTCCAGCTGCTCACGTACATTCTAACATATACTCTATCACATAGTGAGTGTTGTCAGTCACTAAAATTTAGAAAAATATTTTATTATCCACGTTTTACTTTCAATGCCCTACTTTTAACACCCTGTCCAAATCTCTTAACAAATCTTCGAACTCTCTCAGATTCGCCACACAGAACAATCTCCGCAATAATAGGTAGGCCATCCATACTTAAGACTCAGAGTTAATTCCCAACCATGCTTCATGACCATAAACCTGCAACTCCACAATCAAATTCTTTAATAAAACTAATTTTCATTTTCATATAATTGAATATTATGAATAACCAAGGAGACATCATAAACCTAGCGGATCTTAAGTCTCGATATTAATTTCTATAACTCAAACTTCATCCAATTTGTGACGCCCTATTTATTTTCTTACACACCGCTTAAACTCATCAGTATACATTTACTTTTTGTTTTTTTTGGACAAGTTGTACATTCTGGTACACAATAATAATGCGACTAACTGCTATGCCAATTCAATTTTTGATAACTGTGGTACCATATTAACTCTAAATCATTAAGATCTATTGATTTTCTTTTACTTCTTTCCATATTATCCTAAATACAATTATTCTTCTCTCTGTTCAGTATTATTCGCTCTCAACTCATTTTGTTTCAACTCGTAAAGCATTATGATCACACCATCTTTAAATATTCCCAGCTCTACAACCGAACCTTGTTCTCTTCGACACATTATGTCTCCTTCAGTCGTACAGTCTCAGCGCACAATATTTCGAACGAAATACAGCATATACGCTTCTACAACTCAGTAACTTATTCCTATAATTTATTTCTACAGTTCCCTTTCTTCTTACCTTATACTAATAGTATTATTACTCGATCTCCTCCAATCCTTGGAACTATAGTTCTCCTCCATAAACGACAATTAATATAAACAAAACTAATAAATAACAATAAAAAATCAGATCTCGCCTCGCTCTTGATCATCTTACACCAGATAATTCATATAATAACCCTGCAAAATATTAATTCTTACAACCTTTATTCACTCTACCCATTACCCTCTCTTATTATAACCTCCTCCCAAATACCCCTATTCTTCTTGCCTACCATCAAACGCCACACACGGCAATTCACTATCAAACCTCTTCACTTACTGTATAATTGATATCGCAGAATTTCTCGCACGAAAGATGTATTGTTATCCACAAACTCTCACACAAATACTACATAGTTACAAAAGCCCACTCCTATTCATTCACTTCTCTAAGCACAGATCCACACTTATTACCCCATTCCTTAACGTCTTTCGCGCAGTTTCCTTCCAGAAGACGTTCATGCTAATTCATCTTGTAAGTCCCAATTCAATCTCCTTCACAACTGTTCATCCCCTTCACCATCTTGTTTTCTCATACTATACACTTTTAGTTTCTTTTCCTCTACTCTAAATAAAATGATCAACAATCTAATCTTTTGGCGCTATATCAATCCATTATGCTTTTAGTACACTATCAACTCTCCTCGCTTCTTTTATTACTCTTTAACACCAGCTTTCATACCAAATCTTCATCTCACCATTCACCACTGTATACAATTCCCATCTAATAACTACATCTACTTCTTTACATAAGAGCGACACTAACAAACCATAACTCCCTAACTTTGAACTACTCAACAATTGCTTCATTCATTGCACGCAGGTATTTGTTCAGAATATCACTTGTTTACATTCAATGGATTTTTCTCAGTTTTACTTATAGCGAGGTGTTACTTACTCTTATATCCTTATTATTGCCAATTTGTTAGTACTCTTCTAACTTGTATCTTAATTTACCACTACTTTAACTTTCGTATCACTTCCTCTCGGTCATCCAAGAACCCAATAAAAATTATATTTTACAATAGAAAACATATAGATACTCCATCGATACATCCTATTCCAAAACACTTAATGATTTATACATCTACACCACAAATCATATCAACTCTTCTTACCACCACATAATAAATCATCATACCTAATTATCACATCCTAGATACAATCTGCTTTATATCAACTACCTCAACATACATATGATATACTTATGGATACTCTTAGTGTTTAAAGATGCTATTAATTACTTACATACACATACCTCTTCCTCACAGGAAATCAATCACTTCCTACCATTCTCATTTCCCCGCCACTCAAAAACTTTCAAAGCCACCTGTTATAACATCGCTTTTTTGATCACCTTCCACCATTAAGCCCAAAACAATCATCTGAAGCTCCTACTCAACCAATCCAAAACATCATTCGATTATCCAAAATAATCATACTCTCTTCAACGTTTCCCTCAGATGGACCATCGTCACAACCACACATACTTGCCTATTGAAATTGTAAAATATTGATCCATATATAAAAGAATTCTAGACTATGACACAACAAAAGTCTACAAATAGGCTTTACATACTACAGTCTACTCATAAAAATTGGCAACTCCTTCTCTCCTTCTCGTCATTCTCTCCATAATTTAAGCACACATTTACACACAAACAGCTCATCTTCAACCTTAATCTTTTCTATCGTGTTTTCAGTTGTACAACGCGAGTCAAATCCATATTTGTGCCTGCGGTTCTAATACACCATGCATCCACCTCTCTCCTTTTTTCCCTCAACATTTATTGTCCTCTGACATTCCAATGTACCCATACGATTCATAATTTTCGCTAAAAGATAGAAGGCTGTTTACGGCGAATCACGAACTTCTCCGAGGTGCATTTAGCATTCATGGCATAAGAAAGTAGATGTGAGTAGGCCATGCCAACACCCACATTATGACCTTAGTCGTGCAATAACGTAGAACATCGCAGTTGTACACATTACGATGTCGTAAAAGAAATTTTAGTTGGGACTAATTCTTCTTCTAACCCCACATCATCTACCGTGGTGATGATGATGTAGCTAAAGAGATGTCATGGGGGGGGGGGTGGGGGGGATTAAAGAGGGTGGATATGAAAAGAAAAGAAAATTTATAGGAAAAATGAGGGGAAAGAAAGAAGGTGAAATGAAAGTGATGTTGTGGTAAATTCTGCTAATGCACGAGCTTGCATACAAATGCATCTCATACTCGTTAATTAGCGTGCTGGGTGGTTTGCGCAGGGTTTAACAAAGACTCTCATCTCATTGTCTTACAGCTCTGCATGCCCCAAGTTAACAAGAACATATAAACCATAATTGTAGGATACTAAATTGATATTAATATTATTATGTACTTTAATAATTATTAACTGTAATAAATAATACTATTATTATTCTAATTCTTTTTATAATATATAATATAATAAATATAGGTTATAATACTATATAATTTGCTACTTAATATATTACTTATAGTATATATATAAAAGAATATACTCCACATGCGTATGTCCTGCGTGGGTTAAAAGGCGGACTAAAGGGCACGGTGTGGTGGTTGGTTGGCTCCCACTAACACAAATAATCTCTTGCTAAGAATCACGCAGATACACTGCACCTACGGAGAATAGGTCGATGATGCGTACAACCGGCCTTCGTGAATATCCTTGTGCGACATAAGTGATATGACAATCGTATGGGTAAATGGTAATGTCACGAACATAAATGTTTAGAGCGAGGAGAAGCAGGTGATGGGACGTAGGTTGAGAAGGGCAAAATTAAGATGCCCGCTGTGCCCTAAACAAGGATGAAAGCAGAGGTGAAATGAGTGTGTGTGTGTGAAATGTTGTGTCGCTGTTTGGAAAGGAATGAAAAAGGGGGAGAGTGAGAGTCTGCAATTGTGTATTCGGAGTGACAATGTGGTACAAGCTATGGTAGACTTAGTGTTTGTGTGTGTGTACTAGAATTCCTAATGGTTAAATTTTAGTTTGAAAAGGTCAAAAGTACTGTTCGTGGGTGTTGTGAACGTAATGGTCCAATTTCAGGAAGTGTGTGAGATGGAGAAGGATTAAGTGAGAAATCGAAAATGCACTCGTCTCCCCTTGGCCGCTTCCACTACTCTTCCTTCTGGATGGAAACGCTGATTAAGTGTTGGAGCGGAAGTAACTAAGAATGGGTTGGATAGCATGAATTCCTGAAAGAGTAATGGTTATAAAGTTGTCCTCGTTGATTTTGTGTGGTTCTGGAGAATAATGAGGATTAGCATGGAAAGTCTTATTGTATTTCAGTGAGTAGAGAGGTAATGAATGTAAGTTATACTTTCTTTAAAAACAAGAATATCATAAGTATACTAGATGTGGTGTAAGGTCAGAGATAGGTAATCTGAAGTGAAGTACTGATTTGCAATCGTTTGTATTGTGTGAATGACATATGGTGACGATTTGAAGTATAGATCGTCCTCGGATGCTTAAATGGTAGGGTATTATGGAATAGGTAATTATGCGGATCATTGTTTTTGTTCTTTGTAAAAATTAAATGTAATGGGGGATTTGGATGGAAAGGAAGGTGATAAGAAGTGGGGTGCTATAGAATTAAGGAGTGAGAGTTGGGATTATGAACAAGTTAATAAGGATAAGTATATATAAACGCTCACATCGCAAGTAAAATCAGTTGAATGTGAACAAGTTGAAACTGAAGCTCAGCTGGCAAATGAAAGAAGCAGTTGTTAGTAGTGCAAAAAGAAGGATGTGGATGTGGTACAGTAGGAAGTAAAAAATGTTAACCAGTGAGTAGTGGGATTGTTGACCTCATTGCAAGCGGTTAAAAGTAAAAAAAGAAGCGTGTGTTGAATGTACTAAGGTAGAATGATTATGAAGTCTTCAAAGACAAGATTGTTTGGACGTATTATAAGTGAGGAAATAAGGAATAACGAAGGTTAAAGAAATGAGAAATAAACGAAGGGAATCCTGCCTTAAATACTGATCCCGAAAATAGGAGAACATGAATAAGAATTTATAATATTAGATACTGCATGAATGGATTGAGGGTGAAGTGTGGATAAGAACACTACTAGAAACAATATACAGACATAAATATATAGAGAAGTAATCATAGAATATATACGCTAGACATAGCATCGTAGTTGGTTCTAGATGAGTTGCTCAAGAAGGGATACTGGTATCTATATGGGAAGATCGAGGTATCATTAGCACGTAGGAAGTTAAGATAAATCGGGTAAGAGTAGAGAAGTTGAAGTGAAATGGTATTTGCAAGGTAATATAATAGATGAAATTACTGGTGAAAATGTCAAACGAACGGAGGACGAAGACATGGTAGATGATTGAGAATTTAGGAGTTGTGTAAATAAGAGACTATATCATGGAGGATATAGTTCGCGAGGGATAATGGAGGAGAAGCAGTAATACCTAATTTTTAAAGGGTAAAGGGAGAATATAGGGGAACTGTACGGAATATACCGCGGATAATTAGTTTAATTGAGTGTTGTGGGGAAGATATATGTCGGTATTTTAGTCAAAAGAGTTGCGTCGAGTGACTGAGGCACTGATTGGTGAAAGAACTAAGGTCGTATAGAGTGAGTGGTAGAGGGGTGGTGGATCAAATCTTTAGCATTGAAACAATGACTGAGAAATGGGGGAGAAGAAGAATAAATTGTAATTTAGGTTTTGTGGATTTGCAACAGGCGTATGATAAAATTAATGGGAAGCCCTATGGAGTTGTTAGTATGGTATGGTGTTGTGGTAGGTATTTGAATGGAATCAAAAGTTGCAACAGACGTATAGTGAAGCGTGTGTCAGAATAGAATGGTTGTCAAAAGTGATTGGTTAATATTAACAGCGGGATGAGGCAGGATGTGTTATGTCCCCTTGGTTATTCAATTTTGTATATGATGGGGTTATGAAAGAATTAGGATGGGGGTGGCGGAATGGTGTTAAAATGATGGTTAATGGAGGTGAGTGGAGGATGGGTGCCACTACCTATTATATGCGGATTATTTGGTTGTGTGTGGTGAATGGAAGAGAGTTTGAGATGGGTTGGTAGAGCGAGATTTGGCAGGTGTGTAAACAGGAGGGGTTTGAAAGTAAGCCGTAGACTGGTAAGGTTACTGGTTGTAAAGTGAGGCAGTCCTCGTGTGAAGTCAATGTTAAGATGGTGAGCAGCTGGGACCAAGATGCGAGTTTAAAACTTTTTAGGATTATGTATGGATGAAGGGACAACGGATTATGCAAGAGTGATACGTAGGAAAGTTGTGAATGGCAGGAAGTGCTGAGGCAATAATAAATCTGTTGGTATGGACAGTACAGGACTCAGTCTCTGAGTGCTAACCCTTCGGAGCTTCCACATGAGGGTATGCCTTGTCTACTACACTCGTTTATAATGTATAGTATAGAGACTACGGTCTGGATAAGGGATATAGATTATAAGTTCACCGGTGTTCAGAATGAAATCTTAGCGCGGGTGTATCACGGGTGTGAAAAGGATTTTGACGCAACGATGAAAGAACTGACGTAATTCAGAGAAGATAATAGAATAGATAGGTGTGAAAAAGACAGGGGGTAAAACATGAGAGAAATACAACAAGAAAATTTATAATGCTTATGTCCTTCGGAAACAATATGAAATGACAGTCGGTTGGTATAGCAGATGTATAACAGATGATAAGTGTGATATGGGAAACGACCGCGGAACTGGGAGATCGAAAAGAAAAAAGTAGCGAATTGAGTCAGTGAACGAATGTTCTGAAGAGAGGAGGTTGATTTTCGGCATGAGGCGAGAATATATATGTGTGCATAATAGGGAGTGAATGGAGGGGTTTTTGTGAGGGGTATGTTGTGACCCACTGGGCCATGGGATGAACGCTACACTGATTCGTATGCATAGTGAGGGTCGTCGCGGTCCCGAGACTCTAGGGTGGATTTTTCTGATTTCTTGACTGCGGAGAGTTCTCACTTAAATTAGGTTATATAGGGGTGCGTGAGAGCTGGGCTTCTCTTTTCGACTTTGGTCAATAGTTCTTCTACTACTATTCTTTTCCGATGCATTTCACGCACCTTACCCCAGTGCTTGGGAGGTAAAGGAAAGAAGATAATAAATATATATATATATATATATAATTATATTATATAATATATATAGTATATATTATATTATACGTAGTATATACAAAGTTGGATGTGATGTTGTGAATGTGTGCGCAGCAAGGACGTTGTACAGAAGGAATAGGCGTATTTTGGGGATGAGTTATTAGTAAGGAGAGGTAAATGGGTAGGGTGAGAAAGTTGAAGAATGGTAAATCTGCAGTAATTAGATTGAAAATGTAATAAGTGAAATGATCAACGAGCGGAAGGCGAGATGGTGTTGAATTGGATTTGGAAGTTGTTGTAATAAAGCGTTTATCGGAGGTATAGTTCAGAGGGATTGGAGGTGAGCAGTATTAATAGTACCCTTGTATAAGGTAAGGGAGAAAAGGGGAACTGTAGAAATTATAGGGGAAAGTTTATTGTTATTGAGTGTTTGTAGGGAAGGTATATGCTGGGTATTTTGGAGTCGAAAGAGTGGTCGAGTGACTGAGGGACTGTGATTGTGAAGAACAAGGTGCGTTTAGAGTGGTAGAGGATGTGTGGATCAAATCTTACATTGAAAACAAATGATTGGAAAATGAGGGAGAAGAAGAATAAATTGTACTTTAGGTTTTATTGGGATTTGCAAAGGCGTAATATAGAGTATATAGGGTAGCTCGCTTATGGCAGGTGTTAGTGATATAATGTGTTTTGGTGGTATTCTTGACTGATGGAAGTCAAAAGTAATTATGATAAACGATAGTGAAAGCGTGTGCTAAGAATATATGGTGTAAAATCGGTGATGTTAGGATTAATAGGGAGTAAGACAGGGTTGTGTGTTAATGTTCCTTGGTTATTCAAATTTGTATATGGATGGGGTTATGAAAGATTTGAGGTGGGTGGCAGGAATGGTGTTAGAATGGTGGAGAAAGAGTTGAAGTGGAGGGTGCCGCTACGCTTTATAATCGGATATTTGTTTTGTGTGCGAATCTGAGAGAGTTTTGAAAAGAGGATTAGAATAGAGAGATTTTTGGCAGGTGTGTGAAAAGGAGGAGGCTTCGAAAGATAAATAACGTGAGATAAAGTAGTAAGGATTTAATGAAAGTTGTGAATGAAGGAATGACTCCTCAGTGTGAAGTTTTATGTTCAAGATTAGTAGCCAGAATAGAACTGTTAGTCTTGAAGGTATATATTTAGGTTTGATTTGGATGAAGAAGGGAATCGGAGACATGCAGAAGTGTAGCTAGGAAAGTATGTGAATGGAGAGACAGAGTGATGAAGTAAGCATTAAAAGCTACGTTGGTGACAACTCGCAAAGGCGAAATAACGTACTTGGAAGTGCTGCTACGGGATAGCACTCTATCGACGGGCTATGGTTGTTAACTGTGTATTGTTGGGTAGTCTCTTGATGACAATATGCGATCCTGGAAGTGATAGTAAAGAGATGATCTTAAAGTTAATCTGTGTTCAGATGGAACATCTTAGGTGGTGCTGACTAAGGATTGGTGAGAAGAACTTGGATAAAGAGGGAATGATACGTATTAGAACGAGTGTGTGGGTGCTAAGAAAAGAAAGTGGTAAATGAGAGAATAAAAATGAAAGTATTTTTGAGATGGTAGGTCATGTGGAAAGTGATGAATGATAGTGGGTTTTTAAAGCGGATGTATAGTGGTGAGTGTGTTGGGACATCGACCCGCTGGGAGCCGAAAGAATGTGGAGTTGTATGCATCGGTGAACGAATGTTGAAAGGTGATCAGAAATGTGAGATTGTGCAAAGAGGCTGTAGAATAAAGGGTGCATGATAGAGAGAATGGCGGTGTTTTGGGAGGGGGTATGGTTTGGGCCTGGCCAGGGAGATGAACCCTTACATTGACGAATTTAAACCGATAGTGATAGGTGTTCTGTCGGTGTTCCCATGAGCTTCGCGTGAAGGGTGGATTTTCTGTCGTGACGAGTGTTCAACTAATTAATGGTACACAGAGGTGGGGTTAAGGCTGGGCTTTTTTCAGATACGGTTTGTCCATGTTCTCGCTTACTGCTTTTCTTTTTCGCGTGATGCTGTGTGCTACAGATCTTACCCTTCATGCTTAGGTGGCAAAGATGTATGTGATGATAACGAAGAAAGAAAGAATATACTGTATATATATAGGGGTATATATATTATACGTATCTATATATATATATATATTATAATATCTAATGTATAGTACTATTTTAAACATGTGAAAAGAATGATAGTTATAAACACCGATGGTAAAATAGATAAAAACAGACAAATATATAATGAGTATATCTATTTATTATTATATATTATATATAGTATATTAATATATATATATATTTTTACTATTAAGTATTTATAAAATATCTTTTATATATAATCACAGGATAACAGCGATTCAGCCTCCCAGTCTCGATATGTATTAGAGCCTTCGTATGTAAGTAATGTAAGTACAAATACTGATTGATATCTTTTTATATAATTAATTGTTATTACAAGATTGGAATAATTTTTATCATGTATTCCGATATCAGGGGTCATTTGTATTTTTTTAATAAGATTTAAAACATTCAAATATAAAATCTTATTTGAAGCTCCTCCCTGCCTCCCCCCCCCTCCTCTCTCCCCCTTATTAAATACTTTTATCACATGTCTTTGATTGCAGTTGTGTGTGAAAGCGAAATATCCATATAAAGCTAAAAGGGCGGATGAACTCACGTTCCCCAAGCACGCCATCATTCAAAATGTTAACAAAGTAGAAGAGAATTGGTGGCGGGGAGATTATGGGGGAAGGCAGCAACACTGGTTTCCTGCAGTTTTCGTACATGAAATTGAGCCTCAAAATAACGAAGAAAGAGTTAGTATATATGTTACAGGATAGCAATGATTTGGTCCATGTTTATGAAAAATGATGTCGTTGATTTTAATTACAAGATGTAAATTTAACTTTTTAATTGTTTCTACAGGAAGATAGACAAGTTTTAGGACCCTTACAAAAAGGTAGCTTTAACATATCTGGAGCGGAGTTAGATATTAGTCCTCTTTCAGAACCAAATCGTCAGGGTGTTTCATGGGTTATCAAGTAAGTTATAGATTTTTTATATATATATATTATATATATATATATATATATATATATTATATATATATATATTATTATATAAATAATATAATATATATTATATATACTTTATATATATATATATATATATTATATTATATTACTATTTATATAGTATTATATGCGGATGGATTTGGTTTGTGTGGCGAATCCTGAAAAAGAGTTTGAGAGGAATTGTAGAGAGATTTTAGGGTGTGTGAAAGGAGGGGGCTTGAAATGTAAACGTGGATAAGAGTAAGGTTATGGTATGTGAGTGAGGACAGTCCTCAGGTGAAGTTATGTTAGATGGTGAGCAGCGTGTAACAAGTGTCTGAGTTTAAATATTTAGGGTAATAAGGATTGGATGAGAAGGAACGGATGATGCAGAGTGTAGTAAGGAAAGTTGTGATGGCAGGAAGGTTGCTGGCTGTGGCAATTAAATCGTTGGTGAATGTAAAGGGAGCTAAGTCTTGCAGTGTGCTAGGGTCTTACATGAGGGTATGCTTTGTAATGTGTGATTGTATAGTAGTGAGACTATGGTCTGAATAAGAGGTATAGTATCTAAAGTTCAATGTGTTCAGGATGGACAATCTTAAGGATTGCGAGGGTGTTAGAAGAACTTGTAAAATAGGAATGAACGTATTAGAGAGTGTGTGGTGTGAAGGAAGGGTTAAATGAGAGAAATAAATGAAGATGTTGAGATCGTTTTGTCATATGGGAAGGATGAATGTAAATGCGGTTGGTTAAGCGGATGTATTATGGGCGATGTTGGTTGGGAACAGGACCGTCTGGGAGACGAGAAAAGTGATTGTAGGAACGAATTGGGTGTTGAAGGAGAAGAAAGTGACGAGTTTTGCATGAGGCGAGAAGAAAGGTGTATAACAAGTATGAATCGGGGTTTTGGAGGGGGTATGGTTGTAGCCCACCTGGGCCAAGGGATGAACCTTACTTGACGATCTAGCATAGTGAGTGGTCGGTCGCGGTCTATGAAGCTCTAGGTGGATTGTTCTGTCTGTGATGAGTTCTCACTAATTATGGTACAGAGGGGCGGTAAGGCTGGCTTTCCTTTCGACTTTTGTCATATGTTCTTCTACTGCTTTTCTTTCCGATGCATGACACGCACCTTACCCCCCAGTTTTGGGGAAAAGAGGAGGATAAAGAGAGAAAGAAAGGGATATATATATAGGGTATATAGGTATATATATAGTAATATATTTATATATATTATATATTATATATATATATATATATATATATGATTATTAATTATATATAATATATATATATTATTATATATATATAGTATATATATATATATATTATTAGTATATATATATATATATATATATATATATATATATATATATATATATATATATATATGAAAATAAAATTTTATTCTAAATAGACTTGAGTGTTTGTGTTGTGTATATGGGTTTTTGGATAAATAAATCAGAGAAGGTGTAAGGTGTTTAGATTCGTATAATCTTTAATTTAATAAATGTTTTATATTATAATCGTAGAACAGTAAAAACTCTTATATTTGTATAAATATAAGAGTCGGATTTATACTAAGTATAATGTAGTTCATTGTCTTCTTATATCATACAGATAGTATAGCGTTCATTTCCCTCTTACTATTTAAAAAATGTTTTCTATTTTTCATTTTTTTTTAAATGTCTTGCATCACCTTTCTTAAAGATTTAACTAACTATTATATTATAATATATACTACTCATAGTTTATTTAGAACCTCAATTGCCTTACCTCCGTTTTACATTACGCTCATTTTGCTCAATCATTTGCATTTTAAACTCCTTTAATTTATGTTTCACAATCTTGGTGAACATATTACTCGTTTATTGTGAACTCCCTCTAATCCCATCTGGCATTTTAAATCGGTCAAACGATTTCCCCATTAGAGCATTTCATCAATCGTTTTTCGTTCTTAATCTTAACTTATTTTAAGGGACTATTTTTTTTTAATAAAAAATATCAAATAGTGCAAACAGTTTGGGTTTGACAAATACTCCTTTATTTTTTCACTATAATTATATTTTTAATTCTTAACTGGTCCCACATTTTCTGTTTAATCATCCTAATATGTTCCATTCAACATTTATACAAGTAGATTATTTTCTTTCTCGAACACTACTTTCTCATGTTATATATTCTTCCTTTTCTTATATACCGGTATTTAAATTTTTTTGGTGAAATATTTGTGACATTAATGTTTTATGCTTTTGTTACATTTTATGCAACTTCTATCTCGTCTTTTCTCATGTTTGTTACATTCTTCATTGCAACAGAATTAAGACCCAGTTTTCAATGTTACCAATTGAACTTGGGTGTACATCTCAAGCAGAAGCTCAGGAATGGCTAGAAGAGCTTAAAAATGTCGCTTCGAGACCAGACATAGTAAGTTTTCTGTTATATTGTCTGTTTTTACCACATAGTTTGTTGTTTTAATGTTACCTAAATCTGTTTTTAATTCTCAGGTTCAGAGTCAACGAGAGATTGAAAGAGAAGGGAGAGTTGCGAAAGAGTTAAGCGATTTGATAGTTTACTTCCGTTGTGTAAACTTCGATCAATTAAGACATTTGGTCAGTGGAGGCGTCCATAATGAAGTTTCTTCATTTCCAGAAAACAAAATAATTCAGCATATTCAGTCAAATCCGAAAGGGGTTCTACTTTTCAATCAGGCAAGTTAATCTTCATCCTCCCCACGGATCCATGCAGACTGGGGTAGAGGTGCGCATTCATGTGCCGGAAGCAGAATTGTTGAGTAGAAGAACATGAACAAAGAACAAACCCTAGAATACGAGTCCGCCGCAGCCAAAATCCACCATAGAGCTTCACACACCGTGACAGACCCCCATCTGAACAGGCTGCACGTTAGCTTCACTGCTATACATTAACACCGGTAGCATTATACTATCATTCAGAATCATACCGCACTCAAGACTTGGTCCTTTTGCATTCATCAAAGATTTATTGCATCAGCTACCTGCTTACCACTCATAACTTTCCTACTACAGTCAGTATCATCCAAACCCTTTTTCATCCAAAATAGTCTAAATTTATAATCTCCGATACTTGTTCCAGTTGCCTTCCATCCAACATGACTTCAGACTGCGGACTCTCCTCCCCTACCACCCTACCACCCTACCACCATCACCCTACTCTTATCTACATTTACTTTTAAATTCCTACTTTTACGCACCCTACCAAACCTCTCTACGAATGTTTTCAAACCATTGTGATTCACCACACAAAACTAAATCACTTGTGTATGATAAGCAAGGCAACTTTCAATCTCTTCCATTCTACATTAGCCTAACCCTTTCCTTTGCCATCTCGACTTTAAATTTTTTCATCACCCCATCCATATATAAAATTAAATAGCCGTTAGAATATAATACATTCCTGCCTCACTCCGCTATTGATATTAAACCACTTACTTTCTACTCCATTTATTCTTACAGATAAGAAAGAAATGAAAACCCATACTTAAATGTTATTTAAAATAGTGCACATTTTGCCAAAGTATACCATTTTAGTAATCTGTGCATCATGTTATCTAAAATTCACTCTTGTAAAAACTAATATTCTTCATGCTATTACGATCGGAAATACTAGTAGACCATTCTTTGAAGAAATTTCAAAGGTTTTTTTTTTCTTTTACTAAAAATTATACATTTTTTTGATTAACACTTCCGTTTTACAGGTAGGAATGTCTCGAGTTTATCCAAAGAGTGTTCGATTTGATTCTTCAAATTATCTTCCAATTCCAATGTGGAATCACGGATGTCAAATGGTTTCCATGAACTATCAAACTGGAGGTGATGATATAGAGCTTGTTCTTTTAGAAATTGTATATAAATCTGTACACTATTTAATTTTGATTTTATATTGTTTGTAATTCTACAGACAGAGCAATGCAAGTAAATGAAGGAAGGTTTTTACAAAATGGGCGTTGTGGTTATATCCTTCGACCTAAATTTCAATTTGACCCCAATTATGATCCGTCAGATATCGATACACTCCCCAGTCAAAGTTTTTTAGTTTTATCACTTAAGGTAAGTATAAAAAGATTTTTTTAGGTTATATATATATATATATATATGATAATAATATTATATATATATATATATATAATATATATGTTATATATATTATATTATCTATATATATATATTTATATATATATATATATATATATATATATACTATAGTTATAGTAATATATATATATATATATTATTATGAAGGGAGAGTAACGCATACTCGAAGGAGTGAAATTACTCCATTTTTAATGGTGGTCTTCTCTTTTGCGTTCATATTGTTTACACACTCATCCGGACAACATCTTAGAGACACCATTTTTATCCACATATCATATACACATGATTAAAGTAGACACCCCACTTCTAGATAACACTTACAGACATCCTACTATGCAATATCCTGTGTGCGGGGGAGAAGAATTGCCCACATCGTGATGTCTGCGTGTCGTAGAATTCGACTAAGGGAGGTGGTAGTTTGGGTGGCTGCCATATCTCTATCTCTTGCTAGGGAATGCTGATAGCATGCGCTCGGAGATGGTCGTGATCGCGTAAACGACCTTTATCTTTCGGGAAATGTATGAATCGTATGGGTCATGGAATGTCAGAAGGAATAAATGTTGAGGAGAAGAGGAGCGAGGTGATGGATGTATTTAGAAAGGTGCAAATTTGATTTCTTCGCTGTTGAAACAAAGATGAAAGGGAAAGGTGAAGTTGAGTGGTGTGGTGTGGAATGTGTATGTGCTGGTGTGGAATGAGAAGAGAGTGGGAGAGAAGGAGTTGCAGATCTGATGAGTGGCCTGATCAACCGGCTATCTTTTCCATTTTGGTGTGTGTGTCTAGAATCTATATGGTTAATATAAGTTTTGAAAAGGTCAAGGTAATCGTGGTTGTAAGATATGGTTCATCTGAGGGAAATGTTTGAAGAGAGTTACGATTTTTGGGAATAATTTGATATGCTACTGGATGGGGTAAGTAGGAGCTTCAGATTGATAGTGTTGGGGGGACCTGAATGGTTGGTAGGTGATCAAAAAGGGATAGGTATAACAGGGTGGTTTTGGGGTGGCGGGAGAAAATGAGAATGGTAAGAAGGGTGATTGATTTCTGTTGAAGAGAGAGGTATGTGTGTAAGTATACTTTCTTTAAACACAAGAGTATATAAGTATACTAGAGTTGGTGTAGGTAGGATGGTATCGAAGTGAAAGTATGATTGATTTTTAGTTGTGGTGAAAGAGGAGATGTTGAAGTTGTGTTGGATGTTAAATCAGTGAGGGGTTTAGGAATGGGATTATCGATGCATTATGTTGATTTATGTAAAATTAAGAAGTTGGTTGGGGCTTGGATGGAGAGGAAGGTGATACGAAAGGAAAGAGGGTAAAATTAAGAGTGAGAGTTAAGTGAGCAAGACAATAAGGATAAGTTTGTAAGAGCGCTCGCTAGTAAATCGGTTGAATGTGACAAGTTGATACTGAACAAATCTGGGGGCTAATGAAGGAAGCAATGGTTAGTAGTGCAAAGGAAGTGTGTGGAAGTGCGCTAAAGTAGGAGTAAGAATGTTAACAGGAAATGTGGATTGAAGAGGTGATGAAAGCGTTAAAGGTAAAAAAAAAAAGAAGCGTGGTTGAATGTACTAAAGCAAATGATGAAATTTCAAAGAAGATGCTTGGAATTATATAAGGGAGAGGGAAAAAGAAATACTAAAGGTGCATGACGTAGGAGAAAAAGAAGGTAAATGAACAGTTTGGAAGGGAGGATGAATGATGGGGACTAGCAAGGGAATAGGAAGCTCTTCTGGAAGGAAGCGCGAAGGTTAAGAATGAGAATAGGGGTATTGCTTAGAATAATGGAATAGGGATGGTGCTTTGTAACTGAGAAATGGATGTGAGGGAGTGTGGAAGAAACACTGAACTTGAAAATATTTAACAGTAATGATGAGGTGTTTTAGTGAATGTGTGTGGTTTTTTTGATGGTGCAGAAGGAATAGTATTTGGGGATGAGGTTATTAGTAAGGAGGAGTAATGGGTAGAGTGAGAAAGTTGAAGATGTAAATCTGCAGGTATAGATGAATTATTGGTGAAATCAAGACGGGGCCGAGATGGTGATTGATTGGATTTGAAGTAGTGTAATAAAGCGTTTATGGAGGTTATAGTTCCAAGGGATTGGGAGGAGAGCAGTAATATAGTAACTTTATATAAGGGTAAAGGGAGAAGGTGAACTGTAGAAATTATAGGGTGAATTAGTTATTGAGTGTTTGTAGGGAAGGTATATGCTGGTATTTTGTTGAAAGAGTCGTCGAGTGACTGAGGGACTGGTTGGTGAGACAAGTGGCGTTTAGGAGTGGTAGAGGAATGTGTGGATCAAATCTTTACATTGAAACATGATTTGAAAATGGGGAGAAGGAAGATAAATTAAGTTAGGTTTGTATGGTTTACAACAGGCGTAGATAGAGTTAATAAAGGGAGCTTTATGGAGGTAATAGTGGAATATATAGGGTGTTTGGTGGTAGGCTTTGAATGAAATCAAAAGTGTATGACAGAAGTGAAGCGTGTGTAAGAATAATGGTGGTAATAGGTATTGGTTTTAGGATTTAATAAGGGAGTGGGGACAGGGATTGTGGGTTTGTGGGGATGGAGGAATGGTGTTAGAGGAATGATGGAGAATGGAGAGGAGTGGGGGGGTGCCCTACCTATTATATTGCGGATGATTTGGTTCTGTGTGGCGAAATGAGCTGAGAGAGGATTTGAAGAGGATCTGGTTGAGAGCATTTGGCAGGGTAATGTAAAAGGGGGTTTGAAAGTAAAAACAGTAAGATAAAGTAGTACGGTTACATTGGTGTTATAGGTGGAGTGAGGACAGTGTGAGTGTGAGTTATGTTAGACTGACCTGAAGCAGCATGCTGGAGCCAAGTGTCTCGGAGTTTACATATTTACGGGTATGTGTCTGGATGATGCATAAGGGACTCGAGATGACATGCAAGAAGTGTGTATGGACAAGTTCGTGCATAACTCCGGCAAGGAAGGTTCCATGGATCACAACCTGTCAGCCTCCGCTATTATTCACATAAACAATCAGCCTATTGACTACGGATATGAATGATTAATCGGTTGACATCACGAATTCTATACTTGTCATAGCGTGATTTTGATGAAGCCTACACCAATACCATATATCTATTACTGCATAGCTTCCTATTAATCTATCATCGTGGCTGAGACTTGTATATCTAGACATGAATAAGTAGATATTTATTGCTTCATTCTCTCGTCAGATATTCTACAATCGATTTGTGTTCAGATTGATAAGGATTGTAGGGGATCACAGGCAGGATCTTACTACATCCTAAAATGTGGGGATCTCCTTGTTCTGGTAATACACCAACGCAGATGTCATCATCAAGATTCTACATGCTGACGCTACTCTATACCACATATGTATAGATGAGAGACAAAATCTTTAAGAGGTATGCCTCAGATATAGCATAATAGAATAAAAGTAAGACGGTATACTCGATACAAGCTACTTACGAAGTGGATGTAGTGTACGTATAGAATATGCGGTCCATAAGTAATTTCTAGGATTTCTACGATCTTGTCGTCCCATAATGTTGATATATAATAGTTGGAATGATATTGTCTTACCAATAGGCTCATGCCTCCAGTTTGGACCCCACCATCAGATGAAATGATATTATTATCCATTGTTCACGAAACTGCAATGCATCATACATCTCGTGGCTCGACTGTATGTGATCATGTTCAGGTTAGTAACTCTTGACTCGTGAGCTGGATGGGAGAGATTCTCAGCGAATGCTAGTCAACTTTCCTCGTGAATTGAGTCGGGTGAACGAATTCTGGAATTATTGAACCATGGGAATTCTTATGGCAAGAGGCGGCATAAAGGTCGCCATGATAGGAGAAGATATGGCTGGGGTTTTTTGTATGGGGGCAAAATGGTTGTGGCGCACCTGGGCCAGGGGAGTGAACCCTTTACATTGACGACTCTTACCCATAGTGGTCCAGTCCCGTCGCGGGGGTTCCCATGATGCATCTGCTCGGGTGGATTTCTGTCTGGTGACGATCGCCTCTCTCACTTATTAATGGTTAATGCAGGACGGGGGCGGGTAAGGCTGGGCGTTTCCTTTGTTCGTCACGGTTTGTCATCTCCGTGGCGTTCCTCCCGCCTTCTACCTCTACTAGCTTTTCATAGTTTGTGCGAGCAACAAACGCTTTCCGGCGATGCCGCGCTTCAGTCACGCGCCAATTAAGCCCAATACTTCCGGGGCCAAAAAGCGAAGGTCGAAGAAAAGAAAGAACACCCATACTCATACTACACCTACAATATATCGTCTATATATATACTAGTAGCATACTCACCTTATTATATACTATATAGATATATATATATAAATATATATATAGTATATAATAACTAGCTTCATAATATTTTCTATAATTATATTAATATATAGTATTACCAAAACATTATATATAATGATATATTAATAATTAAAGATTAAAACAAGGGGTGCTTCAACACCTCTGCGACAATGTCAGGAGGCTGATAGACGCAAAACGATAGGACATCGTGGAACATTTATTGTTAAGATAACCTAGTATATATGTTGATGACGCTTCGCGTTATTCTCAGTTACCGGATTGATGTAAGGTAAACCACGTGATGTTGTTTTGACCGCCGCTGATAGATTTTCGTTCGTTACTGTGTTGTAACCAGAGATTTTTGGGTTTCTATGCTTATGTATGTGTGCGTGCGTTCATCTGTGTACTCC
>JABUQX010037186.1:25000-28891 GCA_015478945.1 Trachelipus rathkii | reverse complement strand
GAGAGAGAGAGAGGAGAGAGAAGAGAGAAGAGAGAGAGAGAGAGAGAGAGAGAGGGAGAGAGAGAAGAGAGAGAAAGAGAGAGAGAGAGAAGAGAGAGACGAAGAGAGAGAGGGAGAGGAGAGAGAGAGAGAGAGAGTAGAGAGAGGAGAGAGAGAGAGAGAGAGAGAGAGAGAGAGAGAGAGGATGCGGAGGAGAGAGAGAGAGAGAAGGAGAGAGAGAGAGAGAGAGAGGAGAGAGAGGAAGAGAGGAGAGAGAGAGAAGAGATCGAGAGAAGGAGAGAGGACGAGAGGGAGGAACTGAGAGAGGAGGAGAGAGGCAGAGAGAGGAGAAGGAGAGAGGAGAGAAGAGAGAGAGAGAGAGAGAGAGGAGAGAGAGAGAGAGAGAGAGAGAGAGAGAGAGAGAGAGAGAGAGAGAGAGAAGAGAGAGAGAAGAGAGAGAGAGAGAGAAGAGTGGAGAAGAGAGAGAGAGGAGAGAAGAGAGAGAGAGAGAGCAAAGAGAGAGGACGAGACCGAGGAGAGAGAGAGAGAGAAGTATACTCGCAGCGATGAAATTACCTCCCATCTGGCTTATGGTGACATTCAAGTGCCTAATGGTTTGCCTTTCTGTTCCGTGACTCACTGCTCTCCAAGCTCCCCACCTTTGGGTTTCCTCCTTCTCTTTGTTACTTATGGTCTAGTTTCTTTCAAGTCGCTCATAATATCGACTGTGGTGATGGGGCGATACTCTTTTTTCTGTCAATTAGTGGTGTTTTCCTCAGTGGTTCGTCTTATCTTCCTATTTTATTCCTACTTTTCATAATGATCTTCTCATCTGCAAATCTATCTCTATCCACTCATATACCGATGACTCGACCCTTCATTCTTCAACTCATTTCAATTCTGCTCCCTCTTTTAACTTCTAGAATTGCCTCTCGTGTTAATCTTTCCGATTCTATTCTCGCTGATCTGGATAGAATTTCCGAGTGGGGTCGTCTCAACCTTGTGAAATTTAATTCTTTAAAAACCCAACTTCTTTAAATCTCCCTCTCTAAAAGACCTAACTTTTCTATCTCTTTCGACGGTTCTCTCGTCTCTCCTGTTGACAATATAAACATCCTTGGCCTTACCATAAACAAAAAAATGTCTTGAAACCTCACATCACACGGTTGTAGAGCGGCCTCAAAAAACTGGAGTTCTGTGTAGATGCTAGAGTTCTCTCTCTCAGCGTTACTCCACCTATTACAAGCGTACTCATCTGCACTTGTAAGGTAGTTAGTGTGTGTCATATCTGGAGGGGGCTCTGGTTTCACCCGGCCTTTTGGACATGGTCGAGTCAAAAGCCAAAAGCTTATAACTTTTCTGTACTTTCTAGTTCACTTGACCCCCTCTCATCTGTTGCGGCGCGATTGTTGGTGCCTTATCTCGTTCCATAAGGCACCCAGGGAGGTTGCTCGAGGAACTTACCACTCGCGTACCACCACCTTTACGCCGCCCTCGTAGCGAAAGGAGTGCTGTGTATCCGCACGAGTTCTGTGTAGATATTGGTAACTCCAGCTAGTTCGCTGCGGTGCTTCCTTCTTTCCTGCCACCTCTGTTCTGTGGAACTCTTCCATCTACTGTGTTTCCTGCTGAATTTAATCTCCCTCATTTTAAAGCCTGCGTCTGTGCTCATCTGCGTAATTCCGTTAGCGGATGAAATTTGGCGGTGCAACACCCTCCCTGGAATAGGGCCTCTGCCCGTGAGTGGTGGTGAAACTGTAAAAAAAATAAAATAAAGTCCACTTCATTCCACCAGTCAACATCTTACAGACACCACATTTATCCACATATCATATACACATACTTATTTCCACACCCTTCTTCTAGACAACATCTCACAGACATCCCTATCCCCTAAATCCCAATGTGTGGGGGAGAAAGAATTGCCCACATCATATGTCCTGTGTGTAGTAGAAGGCGACTGTGCTGGTGTAGAAAGGAATGAAAGTGGGAGAGAAGGAGTTGCAATTCTGATGTGACTTGTGGTACAGAGCAATGGGTTAGATTTTATGTGTGCCGAGTGGGATAGCAATTCCTAACTGGTAAATTTAGTTTGAAAAGGTCAATGTATGTGTGGTTGGAGACATATGGTCCATCTGAGGTGGTAATGATGGAAGACCAGGTGCGATTTTCTGGGATAATCTGAATGATGTTTTGGATGGGGTGAGTAGGAGCTTCAAATTGATTGTGTTGGGTTACCTAAATGGCTGGATAAGTGATCAAAAAAGGGATGGTATAACAGGTGGCTTTGGGGTGTCGGGAGAAATGAGAATGTAGGAAGGTACATTAATTAGTGTGTGAAGAGAAAGAGGTGTGATGTGAAGCATACTTCTTTTAACACATAGCGCGAGTATCCTTAAGCTAGGTGGTGGCTCTAGTGAGATGTATCGAAGTGAAAAGTATGATTGACTTTGTGTTGGTGAAGAAGAAGATGTTGAAGAATGTGCTGGATGTTAAATCAGTGAGGGGGTTGGGAGTGGAATTATCTGATCATTATGTTGTCTTATGTAAAATTTAAGTTAGTGGGGGCTTGGACAGAGAGGAAGGTGATAAGGAAGGAAGTGGGTAGAATTAAGAGTGAGAAGTTAAGTGAACAAGGTAATAAGGATAAGTATTTAAGAGCGCTTGTAAAAGTAAATCAGTTAATTGTGAACAAGTTGAAACTGAACAAATCTAGAAGCAAATGAAGGAAGGAGTTGTTAGCAGTGCAAAAGAAGTATGTGGATGTGCTAAAGTAGGGAGTAAGAATGTTAAGAGTGAATGGTGGAATGTAGAGGTGATGCAAGAGATTAAAAGTAAAAAAGAAGCATGATTGAATGTACTAAAAACCAATGATGACGTTTCAAAAGAAAGATGCTTGGAATTATATAAGGAGGAAAAAAAGGAAGACTAAAAGATGCATACTTAGGAGGAAAAAACGAGGTAAATAAACAGTTTGGAATTAGGATGAATGGGGACTTACAAGGCAATAGGAAGCTCTTCTGGAAGGAAACGCGAAAGGTTAAGAATGAGAATAAGGGGAATCTGCTTAGAATAATGAACAAGAATGGCGCTTTCGTAACTGATGAAATGGATGTGAGGGGAGTGTGGAGTTAACACTTCGAAAATTTGCAAAACATTGGCAGTAAGGAAGAGGTGATAGTGAATGTGTATTGGTTTGATGGTGCAAGAAGGAATAGGTATTTTGGGGATGAGGTCATTAACAAGGAGGAGGTAATGGGTTGAGTGAGAAAGTTGAAGAATGGTAAATCTGCAGGTATAGATGAAATTATCAAGAACGGAGGCGAGATGGTGATTGATTCGATTTGCAAGTTGTGTAACAAAGGTTTATGAGGGTATTGTTCCGAGGATTGAGGGGCTAGTATAGTACCCTTATATATGGGTAAGAGGGATAAGGGTAACTGTAAGAATTATAAGGGAATTAGTTTATTGAGTGTTGTAGGGAAGAAATATGCTGGTATTTTGGTAGGAAAAGTGCGTCGAGTGACTGAAGGACTGATTGGTGAAGAACAAGGTGCGTTTTGAAGTGGTAGAGGATGTGTGGATCAAATCTTTACATTGAAACAAGTGATTGAGATAATGAGGGGGGAGAAGTAAAGTATTATTTAGATTTTCATGGATTTGAAACAGAGCGTATGATAGGATTAAGAGGAAGTTCTATGGCAGGTGTTAGTGATATATGGTGTTGGTTGTAAGCTTCTGCATGGAATCAAAAGTATGTATGACGAGAATGAAGCGTGTTTAAGAATAAATGGAGACGAAAGTGATTGGTTTAATACTGATAGCGGATTGAGGCAGGGATGTGTTATGTCTCCTTGGTTATTCAATTTGTATATGGATTGGGTTATAAAAGGAATTAGATTTGGGGGTGGC
>JABUQX010037186.1:0-10000 GCA_015478945.1 Trachelipus rathkii | reverse complement strand
TATATTGGAATTTAGTCCTTGTTTCCCTTTCTTTTTGTTTTAAATAGTTAGTCAGTTTCTCAGAGTTATAGTGGGACCGTTTTAAACATTGTGGGTCCACTCTGAGAAAAGTGAGAGAGAGGAAATGAGTTAGTTTACTCTGATTCATTTCGTCTCCTGACTGACTGTTGAAATTAATACCTTAGAATAGAATATATTTGTGCATTTTTATTTTTTATCATAAAATCCTATCATGACTCGATTACTGCCGAATATATTGTATTTTTCAGAATGGATTGGGCTGAAGCAAAAATCTCTGTCGGTTCCCAGAGTACCTGGAAGTCAACTTCTCAGGATGAAGTTCTTTAGCTTACCAATGGTCTCGGCACTAATGACACCCAATGTAAGACCATAGCATATGGTCCCTGACAAGTTGGTTTGGAAAAAAAGAGATGCAGGATCGGGGCAAAACACTGTGAATATATATGAACCTTTGAGATCTGTCTGTGGAATGTATTCCCGGGATCATGACCAATACTTCTGAGTCTGAAATACAGCTATAAATATGTTCGCCATCTACAAGATTTATACACCTATAATGCTCAATATATCTCCCCTTGATGATCTTGTATCCTTACCTCCACAAATACCAGGGCCGGAGACGAACATCGTCCGAGGGAAACGACAGATGGAAACCATCATAAAAGTATTACTAAAGGCGGAGTACGTAGAGTCACCCCTAATATCAGATATTGAGAAAAAAGAAGACCCTTAATGACCATTCTTTCGTATACACTAAAAGGATGGATCCAAATTATATGATGTCTCTCATTTTCGATTTCATACTGGTCATGATGAATTTCCCGCAGAAACTATTCCCGAAGTTCACCCTTATGTTCAACCAGTCCCGTTAAAAAATTTTTTCCCATCAATTTATTTCCAATGTAAAAATTATTTTCCTTTAATGAATGTACAAGAACCTAGTGGTCCTTACATCCCTTCTCCTCAGTCAAATTATCCACTGAGTGAGCCCCAGTCTGTGCCTTTGTGTCCTCAACCTCCTTCTTGTAATTGATATTTTCAATGTATCCCTTGACTATGAGTCTGCTCTGGATCCCAGCGTTAAGGTTGTACTGCGTACAGGCTTACGCTGGGTGATGGAGCAAAAGGCTTCTGTACTATTGATGCAGGAGTTCCCCGGAGAGAAAGAATCTGCTGTTCGTCCTTCGTCCCTGCCTAAGGCACAGAAATTATAAATAATTTGTAAATATATAATAACTTTTGAAAAATTTATATTGTAATTTATATTTAAGAGTCCTGGTTGTCCTTCTCCGCGCTGTTCTAGGCTCTTGGCCGCCTCTTCACTCCCGTCTTTCTCTGAACGACGTGGAAAATGGAGGTGGGGGTTTAGATTTAGCGGGGGAGGATATAAGGGAGATGTTATTCGTGCATAGTTGTGCCATTGACGACTGAAGTAACCCGTAGTAACGATTTTGTAATTTTAAGGTTCTCATTGATCCAGTCTGGACAAAATGCTCCAGCCTGGACGATGAGTGTATTATATTATATTATGGCTGTAGTTATTATCAAAAACTTAGGAAATTATAGAGGTTATAATTAATTTTTTCTCTTTTTAGTTTGGATATATGAATTTATGTATTAATGATATTATAAACTAAAAACTTTGCTAAAGTTCAAAAAAAGTACATGATATTGTACCCAAAACATTATTCCCAAACAATTTCATAAATACTCGAAGACTTTGGAGACCTGGAAGTTAGATGTCCAGATTTTCCAGGTTAGTGAGTACGGCTAAATAAAAGATACATTTCATTCATTATTGTAAATTTATTATTGTTATGTGCTGGGAAAGCAGTAGTAACACAAATGTTATTGTTGCAGTTTCATATCGGAAAGAACCAGCAAACTATTCAGTTATTGAACAAACCCCTCTTGGAAATTGAAAGGGTGAGTTCAATAAAGTAATAAAGTACATGTAAAATTATATGAAATATACTGTCATAAATGAAGATAAAGCGTGATCTGTAGTAATCCCCTTTATTATTTATTTGACAGGGTTTTTATCTTTGGATTTCAATCTTCGATTTCAATTTTAATTTTGGGCAAGATTTCAGTCTCCCATTTCAGTTCCTGGTTACAATCTTTGATTTCATTCCTGTTTGAATTCAGCTCTTTTTGTTTATCCCCAAAATCTTCAGATAAGTATGATATATTTGTCATGATTGAGTCATAATTCCTATTTCCTCCCTTAATTCATTGCACGAATGATATTTGGATTCGTTTGGTTTCCACTCTTGAATCTGATCCTGAACTTATGTACATAATCATAATATATTGGATTTTAAGTATAATTCCAATATATTTATCTAATTAAAATATATTATATAATTCAATTCATATAACTTTTATTATAGTTTTGTTGGGAGTGGATTGTGTTATCTTTATATATTCACAAACCTCCCACATGTATATATTTTGAACGAATTAAGTAAACATAAATTTTTTCTAGTGTGTCAATATCCTAGATTTTGATTTTCTATTGATCTTTGAGGCTTTATTGATATTCTTATTCTTAATCTTCAAGAACTTTATCGGATTAGTCTCCATTGATAGATAGATCCGGAAACGGTCTAGTTAAGTATACACTCTTCATTCTGGGTAAGACCAAGCAATTGTATCCCAATTCCTTATTTAAATTAAAAATAAACTCACAATCCTCATTGAATAGTCACCAAGTAAGCAGGCCAACGGAGTCCCGAGACAATCTCCCTCCGTTACGGAAAAGGCCTAACCTGCTCCGTAATACCTCTGATGGTGTCAGTTGGTTGCCTGTGCTTACTAGACATTCAAACCACATCTATCGAACATCACCTTAACACTATCTCCGTCTTATTATATCTTTTGACCCCCGAATTATTCAATATTCTTCGATCATCGACTCTACGAGAATAAGTGGAGAGAGGCACCTTCCAGTCGGGTACGAGTGTTCGGTCCCAGCTGTTCTCTCTGCACATAATATAATATATATTATATATATATATTATTATTATATCATATATATATATATATATATATATATATATATATATATATATAATATATATATATATATATATATATATATATATATATATATATATATATATATATATATATATATTATATATACATATATACTGTATAAATATATATACAGGTATATATATGAGATGCATCACATACAATGGAAACAGAGTAGTAAAACATGATGCAAGTCAAAATGAAAGCCCCCCCCCCCCCCCCCCCTTACCGTCACTTTTACAACCTTAAGTAAGAACTTGTTGCAGTCAGAAAAATCCACCCCAGAGTTTCACAAGACTGTGACTGACCCTCTCTGTGGTATCTCATCAATGTGGGGTACATCTCCTGGGCCAGGCTCACAAGCATACCCCATCCCAAAACCCTGCAATTCACTCCTATTATGCACCTTTCTTCTCGCCTCTGCCAAACAGATATTTATTTACTTCAGACATTCCATAACTGACTCAAACCACTTTTTCTTCAGTCTCAAAGTCAGTTGATTCCCAGCACACTCACCACTATACATCCACTTAACTAACTGACTATCATCTATCATCCTTTCTATATGACCAAACCCTCTCAATTTATTCTAATTTATTTTCTCATTTATGTCTTTCTTCATCTTCACACCACACAATTCCCTAACGCAATCATTCCTCATTTTATCATCTCACACCTAACATGACCCTAAGATTGTCCATCTGAACACATTGCACCTTAGATCTATAACTTATTCCAGACCATTGTTTCACTACTATACATTAACACAGGTAACAACATACTCTTATGCAAAACCCTAGTGAACTCAAGACTTAGTCCCTTTACATCCACCAAGGATTTAATTGCACCAGCCACCTTCCTACCATTCACAACATATATCCTAAATATTTAAACTCAGACAGTTGTTTCAGAAGCTTACCATCTAACATAACTTTACACCATGGACTCCCCTCACCCACTACCATAACCTTACTCTTTATCTACATTTACTTTCAAACCCATCCTTTTACACACCCTGCCAAACTCCTCTACCAAACCTCTTAAACTCTCTTCAGACAAAATCATCCTCATATAATAAGTGGAGCACCTTCCATTCTCCATCATTCTAACATCTTCCCCTGCCACCCCTACCTCTAATTCTTTCATAACCCCATCCACATACAAATTGAACAACAAAGGAGACATACCACATCCCTGCCTCACTCTGCTATTAATATTAATCCAATCACTTCCAACTCCATTTATTCTCACATATGCTTCACTATCGTTGTACATAATTTTGATTCCAATCAAAAGCCTACCACCAACACCTATCACTAACACCTGCCACAGAGCTTCCCTATTAATCCTATCATACACATGTTGCAAATCCGTAAAACCTAAATACAATTTATTCTTTTCTTGTATTTTCTCAATCATTTGTTTCAATGTATAAATATAAACCACACATCCTCTACCACTTCTAAATGCAACTTGTTCTTCACCAATCATTCCCTAAGTTTTTGATGTACTCTTTCATCGAAAATACCAGCATTTATCTTCCCTACAACACTCAACATACTAATTCCCCTATAGTTCCTACAGTTCTCCTTATACTTGATCATTTCACCAGTAATTCTATCTATGACTGCAGATTTACCATTCTTCTACTTTCTCACTCTACCCATTACCTCCTCCTTACTAAAAACCTCATCCCCAAAATACTTATTTCTTCTTGACCCATCAAACCCGTACATATTCACTATCACCTCTTCATTACTGCCAATGTTATGCAGATTTTCGAAGGGTTCCGTCCACACTCTCCTCGCATCCATTTCATCAGTTATGAAATCACTATCCCTATTCAGTATTCTATGCAGATTTCCCATATTCTCACTCTCAACCTTTTAATGTTTCCTTCCAAAAGAGATTCCTATTCCTTTGTAAGTCCCCATTTATCCTCTTTCCAAACTGTTCATTTACGACATCTTTCCTTCTATGTATGCAACTTTTAGTCTTCCTTTTTTCCTCCTTATATAATTCCAAACAACTTTCTTTTGGTAACCTCATCATTGGCTTTTAGTTCATTCAACCACGCCTCCTTTTTACTTTTAATTGCTTACATCACCTCTTCATTTCACCACTCACTCTTAATATTCTTACTTCCTACTTAATACATCCACATACTTTTCTTGCACTACTAACAAATGCTTTCTTCATTTATATCCATATTTATTTAGTTTCATCTTGTCCACATTCAAGTGATATATAAGTATATATATATAGTATATAGTTATATATATTAGCATATATATATATATATATATATATTATATATATATATATATATATATATATATATATATATATATATATATATATACCTATATATATAAAATTCTAAATGTTAAAAAAGGTTACATGAACACTACGAGAAAATAAATTTTTATTGAATTTGGATAATATTTAGGCACTGCTCAAAGGGTTTGAAACAGGGTTGGCATTAACCCGGGTTTTTTGAAAAAGCCCAACCCACCCCGGTTTTTTTTTATCCTTTTCCATATAAAAACCAAAAAAAACCGGGTAAAATTGGGCAAAATCAACAGAACTTGACAATTACGATGCTTTTATATATATATATATATATATATAGTTTAAAGTGGATTGGCAAAATTGTTTGTATATTATTATTAAAGGTTCTTTTTGTTGACCAAATTTGGTGTGCCACCTAGTGCATTAAAATTTAAAGGCATTTCAATTTTTAAGTTTTGTTGGTCATGTTGTCACTTGTCAATGTGTTCAGCAATTTAGCAAAGGTCATGTCACTCATGTGGGTTTCGAAAGTAACACCTGTCACCTAGTATAGTGGGTGTTTTTGAGTGTGGGATGTCTTGGCCACAGAGCTTCAGCTTAGGGCTCTTTTGCGACTCCCCTTTTGTCTGGAGTGAGCAATGTTACTGCTGATAAATAATAATAATAACAATAACAAAGAGCATTTAACTAGTAAACTAGGATTAAGAAAGTTGAAATTAACACTAAAGAAATTAAACATAAGATATTACTATCTTTCAATTAATTAGCCTTCAGTCTCAGTTGAATTTTATCCTTCATTTTTACCTTTTTTTTATAAAATCCAGATAAAACCCAGATGTGGGTTTTTTGATGGGTTTTTTCAAGGTGGGGTTTATTGAAAAACCCATTGGGGACAACCCAGTTGTCCCCAGTCGTGCCAACCCTGGTTTGAAAATATTAAGAATAGTTCCAAAATTTAAAGATTTTCCTATAACTCATATACTCTATATATATATATATATATATATATATATATATATATATATATATATATATATATATATATATATATATATATATATATATATATATATATATATATATAGGAAAGTGTAAATCATTTATTTTCAATAAAATATTCATTCAAATGTTAATTTTAATCAATTAGAAAAAAAATAAAATATTTATAACCTTAAAAGTCATGATGGCATCACAAAGTCCAATAGGTAAAAGTAGTACAGAAGGTTGTCACTCCCGATTTTTATAAAAATCACAGGATATACTCTAAAAATAATAATTAATAATGTAAACAAAAATTGGCGCTCTCCAGGAAAAAAAGTTACAGCCTCTCAAAGTTGTTAAAACTCCCATAGACTTTTCGTTTTTACTCTATCCAGGTTCTAAAGGTCTCATTTCAGGCCCTATAGCTCAGGTTATGATGTTTTGCTAGGTATACATAGAGAAAATCTGTGTATAATTAACAAATCTTATCATAACCTGAACTAGGATGGCCCTAAAAGGAGCAAGAGGCCCACTAATTTTTTTATAAGCCTATGGGAAAATTTTAAACTTTGAGAGGCTGTAACTTCTTTTTAAGCTTCATTATTATTTTTTTTAGAGTATATCCATGATTTAAAAAAAAAATTATAAGAAAATCTTATGGGATTTTTAACAACTTTGAGAGGCTGTAACTTTTTTTCCTAAAGAGAGCGCCGATTTTCGTTTTCATTATTATTTTTTTTAATTTTCGTTTTCATTATTATTTTTTTTAGAGTATATCCTGTGATTTTTATAAAAATCAGGGGTGACACCCTTCTGCACTACTATTACCACTAACACCAAATTTTGTAAAAAAATTCAAAACTATCAGATGGTAATCCTTTTACATCCTTTTAAAAAAAAACAAATGCAATTAAAACGAAAAAAAACCGGCGCTTCTACTCGTAAGACTTAAAGGGTTAAGATACTACCTCCCCTTTAGGAAGACAGTCATCACCTATTACTGTAACCCATGTGGCTTACTATCCACAATCAAACTCAAATTATTGAGAATGATACTGAACTAGAAAGTTGCAGCATTTATTAATAAAAAATACAAAAGTTTTGGCATGAGCAGCCTCAACCATTGTAAGTTAATTGAAACTGAAAGCAATCCATTCCACTTCATTGAATGGGTTTCAATTTTCGGATTCTAAATATTTGTTGCTTTTCGTTATCACCGGTCACTTAAACAGCAATGTTGTTAGAGTTATATTTGGAATATGTTCATAAACGTAACACCTCAGAGAAGTACATATTTAAAAAAATAATGGGAAAATAAGGTAAGAATAAAATAACTTTCAATTTAGTCAAAGTCTATGCTTACAATGCAGTTTATTAATCTGCCAAAGTTGCCAGAAATTTATGTTATTGAACAGAAGTCAAAGTTTACCCTATATTTAGACCGTTTTCGGTTTTGTTATTCGTGCTTACATTAGAACATTAGAAATAAAAAAAAAACAGTAAGAAGCCACATGGGCCTATCAAGACTGTCCCAGTCAAGCCAACAGAACTAATCACCAAACAACATGCTCATGCAAATCCACAAAGCATCCTAGGGCTTGTCAATCATTATATACAGAATACACAAATTCTAAAACATGATCATATAAAAACTATTATATACTTTCACATATATATATATATATCTTCTATTTTGCTCATTTTAGTATTTTATTTTAGGATATAGTATTTTATTTTAGGATTTAAAAACTATTAGGTATATAAAGTATCTTTTATTTAGTTTTAGCGGAATTTATATTTTGTCTACATGTGGTATCCATTTTTCACTAAATTTCACTAAAAAATCACATTGTCTTGCGACAATTGTGGAATCACTTCTAATTCAAAGGCGGTACTATTTAGTCGTGTTTGTGTAATCAAAGTTAATAATCAAAATGTAAAAAAGGTATAGAGGTAAATTTCTTCATTTCTTTTCAAATATTTTCACTATCAACCTATCTCTATTCTCTTTACCTTCTCACCAATCAAATTTACCCTAACTAAGATTTTAAGTGATAGATTACTAAAACCAAAAGGCAGAGTTATCTATGGACTATCTAGATCTTATTCAAAGAGCAAAAAAATCTTTGAAATCTACAAATTCAGGTAAGGCTAATGTAGATTCACAATTGTACTTATATATCACTTTTTTAAAACCTTATCTTTCAAAGATTTTTTGTAATTAATTTAATCTGCTTTAGATTAAATTTTCGTCAATTGTGTAATCTATATTGGTCTTAACGAACGGATTTGTTGCAAGTTCTTGATAACTCGTGCCTATCAATTGCAAAGTATAATCTAGGCTCTCCGAAGCTTATAGCAGTTTTCGATATTTTGTGTATTATTAGGTCAAAATCATTTAAAATTAAGGTTTATTTTAATATAAGAAAATAATAGACGGTAGAAGCCACGTGGGCCTATCGAGACTAGCCTATTGGTGTTTTTGTCCTAAGTTTAGTTAGTCTTAGTGTATTTAATTCAAAATTTGGTATGAGAGTTAGATAAGCAATGCATCATTGCCTAACCCTTACATTACAGTGATTTCATAAAAAATTCAAGCTCAAACTTAGGGCTAGGTCATTTTCAACCTCAAAATTTGTTTTTGTGTGTGTGTGTGGTCTTCTAAACCCTTTCAAAATTCAAATCAAATAATTTGTCCTGGTGGTAAGCCATATCTCATTTTTCCTCAAAAAATTCAATTTCAAAGTTAGGCATTATAGGCCTAGATCACTTTCAACTTCAAATTTTTTGTTTTTTTTGGTCTAATAGACCTTTTCAAAATTCAAATCAAATAATTTGGCCTGGTGATAGGCTGTCTTTCATCATTTCATCTTTCTTCAAGGTTTCATTTGTCCTTTGGTCATTCTAGCCAAATTTCAGTGAAAATGTCTGACCCAGAGATACAAGCCCTTCATGATAGAGTTAATAAAAAATCTAAGCCTATAGTTCAAGCCATTTCATCCCTCAAG
Organism: Trachelipus rathkii; assembly: GCA_015478945.1. Taxonomy (NCBI): domain Eukaryota; kingdom Metazoa; phylum Arthropoda; class Malacostraca; order Isopoda; family Trachelipodidae; genus Trachelipus; species Trachelipus rathkii. Next base: position 659 of record JABUQX010037186.1, on the reverse strand, counting down.
GCACAAGTAGATATTTATCTTGGACAAATAGAGAGTAGGCCTATAGATAATAATAAAGATAAAGATGCAGTTTATGTAAAGGTATAAAAACTATTATATACTTTCACATATATAGTATTTTATTTTAGGATATAGAAACTATTAGCTATATAGCTACAGTATTAGTTTTGGTGGAATTTATATTTTTGTCCCTGTGGATATAATTCACCAGAATTTTCACTAAAAAATCACAACAAGCTTCACTTCTAATTCAAAGCGGTACTATTTAGTCGTGTTTGTGTAATGTAATCAAAGTTAATAATCAAAATGTAAAAAGGGTATAGAGGTAAATTTCTTCATTTCTTTTCAAATATTTTCACTATCAACCTATCTCTATTCTCTTTACCTTCTCACCAATCAAATTTACCCTAACTAAGATTTTAAGTGATAGATTACTAAAACCAAAAGGCAGAGTTATCTATGGACTATCTAGATCTTATTCAAAGAGCAAAAAAATCTTTGAAATCTACAAATTCAGGTAAGGCTAATGTAGATTCACAATTGTACTTATATATCACTTTTTTAAAACCTTATAAAGGATCTTGTAGAGGAAGTAGAGTCCTTGTTAAAAGATATTAAACAAAAGGATACAAATATAATAAAAATATATAATTGAAGTG
>JABUQX010037185.1:22500-62549 GCA_015478945.1 Trachelipus rathkii | reverse complement strand
TTATATATATTTATATTCTTAGTATAAATATAATTATATTTTCCCAAAGGATGAAAGATTTACGCCCAAAAAATTAAAAAAAACGCAAAAACCAAATTTAATTTGTTGTTTTTATTATTTTCAAAATGGGTCCCCCCTTAAGTGGTTTGAAACTTCTTTTTACCCTTTTGAAGGATTAAAAGAACAACTTCAATTCATTAACCTCGAGGGGGACCCCGCAAAACCGATTGGGGGCTAAAAAAGGAAAAAAAAAAAAAAAAAAAAAAAAAAACCCATCATTTTTTTAACCCTTCTGGGGGAAACTCTGCTCTTGCAACAAGCGTCTTTTTTTTCCCACAAAAAGAAGGGAGGCGGGGGAAAGGCGGTTTTCTCTGTCTTGGGGGCGGGCCCCGTTTTCCCCGGGAAAAGAGTTTTAGGGTTGGCGGTCTTTTTTTCCCAAAAGGGGGGGGGGGACCCCACGGCCCTTCGGGCCTTTTTCTTCTGTCAAGGTCGGTGATACCCCAGCTAAACTAACTTCCGAGCTATGGTTTAATAAAAAAAAAAAAAAAAATTTGATTCCACAACCTTTGCCATTTAGGGCTTAAAAATTTCGGTTTGGTTTTCTTCGAAAGTTAAAAAAAACCCACTCTTTTTTTTGAAGTTTTACCCAATTTCTTCCAAAAAAAGGGGTTTAAGGGTTTTTCCCCAAAAAAACTTTTTTCCAAAACTTTGCAAACTAATCACAATTATTTTTATCATTAAATATTTTTGAGTAATAAATATTATTCACATAATATATACTACGTTCACATTATTAAATTCTATATTCTTAACATTAAAAAAATATTATATTTAATTATTTTTATTTTTAATTATAATTATATAATTATATTATATACTGAATAAAATATATAATATACATATAAATAAAAATTTTCAAAATTTTAAAATTTTTTGAATTTGGAAATTTTGAATTAATTCTTTTAAATATTCTATTTTATTTTTTTGGAAAAAGGCATAGTTGAGAAACTTTATTTTTTTTTTCAGAGCCTATGATTATTTACTTTTAACGGAAAAATCATATTGGCCTAGTTTTTCCTGATATTCAAAAGCATTTTAAACTAACCCAAGGGCGTTAACCCCCCAAGATTTTTTTTAAAAATTTGTTTAAAAAAAAGATTGACCCTTCGAGGGGTTATTGTTTAAAAAATTAAAAATTCCCCTTTTCCATCAAAAATTTTTTTAAAATTTTTATTTTTTTATTTTTTTTCCTAACAATTAAATTTTTTAGTTTCATTTACATTTAGAAAAAGCCCGGAAAATTTTTGAAAAATTAAAGCTCAGACAATGCTGAAAATTATTATTATTTTTGAGTGAGGATAACAAATTTTGTTTCAAAAAAATTCCATATATACAATTATTTTCTAATTATTTTAATATTAATTAATTATTATATATATATATTATATATTATATATATATTAGATTATTATTTTAAGAATATATATAATTTTATAATATATATTTAAAATATTAATTTATAATAATATATATTAAATGTGGGTAAAGGCCATTCATAGGCTTAACCCTAACATTGTTATAATATTTATAGAATTATAATTATTTTTATAAATAGAAGATTTATTATTATTTAATATTAGTAAATTGTTAAGTAATATTATAAATATTTTAAATTATTAAATATTATAAAAATTATTAATATAATGATAATATTATTTATAATAAATTTTATTATTAAATATTTTATATAAAAAAAAACCTTTTTTTTTCCCAAAATGGGTTGTACGGGCTTCTTGTCCCCAATCATTTCAAAATCAGCAAAAAAAACATATAATAAATTATTATAAAATATTGCTAAAGCTTCTTAATTAGTTTAATATTTATTTTAGATTATTATTTTTTGTTAATAAATTATTATGATATTTAATTATATAATAATAATATTATTGTTATTTAATATATTTATATATAAATTTCAATAAATTTAATTATCTAAATTATTATTGTATATTGTTTTCAATTTATATTTATTTTAATATTTTATAATTTTTTAAAGAAATTTATGTAATTGTAGAAATTTTAATATATATTATGTTAGAATATAGTTTTTCATAACTTTATTATAAAATAAATAATAAAATTATATATAATATATATATATTATTTATTATTAATATATTAAATATTAAAACATAAAATTAGTTTCATAATTATTTTTTAAGAAAATTAATTATTATAAATTTCAATAACTTTTAAATAATATAAATTAAATACATAAATAATTGTAGTTACAATCCAACCGTGGGCTTTTAAAAAAAAACCCCCTCTTTAAACAAAAAAAAACTTTTTTTAATTACTTATTTTTGTCTCTCTGTCTCGGTCTTTTGTTCTTGAATATGTATGCGAAAATATATGGCAGAAATTTAAGAAAAAATTTTAAAAAAACTTATTCTGGCGGGATAGTTGGGAAAAAAAATCACCAAAAAACCGCTTACACCTCTATTTACATTTAATTTATTATGAAAATTATATTATAATATTAGATTATAATTTTCTTATAATTTATTACCATTATTTAGTATCAATATATACTAATTATATATTTAACTTATAAATAAATATAATAATATTCAAATTAATTATAATAATATATTAGATAAAATTTATATTAATAAGAATCTAATAAATCTATAGAATAATATAATTAGTGAATAAAGTTATCTTTTTTCCAGGAGGGGTTTGGGGGCTTCCCCCCCCGGTGGGCCTTGTTTTTGCGTGCAGGTTTTGGGGCGCCCAAACAAAAAACCCCCCCCCCCAACCCATTATATTTAAACAAAAAACTTTTAAACTTACTGTTTTACAAAATTATGCTTCTATTTTTGGGTTTATTTTTGTTTCTTTTTAATTTTTTTTTTTTTGTTTTTTATCAGTAAAAATTATAAAAAAAAAAAAAAAAAATTTAAAAAATTTGCTTTATTTTTTTTTTTTTTTATTATTTTGAAATTAACCCCCCCCCCCCCAAAACTTTTCCGCCCCAAATTTTTTTTTATTAATAATGGAAAAAAAAAAAAAAAACTTTCAATTTTCCCCAAAACAAAATTTTTAAGAAAAATTAGATTTAAAAAAAATGTTTTTCCCAAAAACCCCAAAAAAAAACATTTTTGAAATTTTGTTGCAAGGACCAAAACTTTTTTACAAACCCCCCTACCATTTTGCCCTATTTAACATTTTTTGGAGGGAAAGGGAAAAAAATGTGTGTTAAAAATTATTTTGGGGGGAAAACCCCCGGCCCGTGGGGACGGCTTTATCACCTTTAACAGAAAAAAAAACCCCTTTTTTATTACCCGGTGCATAATCAAAGAAACAAACCCGCTTTTGTTTTTCAATAAAACGGAAAATTCCCCAAAATTTTTTTTTTTGGAAAAATACCAGAAAGAGCCAAAATGTCGGGGGGGGAAAAAAAATTTGAAACTTCCCTTTTTTTTTTTTTTTTTTTGTTTCAATTTGTTTCCCAATGAAAATTTTTAAAAACACGGTAGTTGCAAAGCGGAAAAACCGAAAAAACCCCCGGGGGGGGGGGAAAAATATTGGGGTTTTTTAATGTTTGTTTGCGCGGTTTTTGGAAAACAAAGATCTCTTGCCCCTTTTTTTTATTAGTATTTAAATTAAAATTTTTTCCCTCTTTCTCTTCTTTTTTCTTTTCTTCTTCTCTTCCTTCTCTCTCTTCTCTCCTCCCTCTCTCCTTCTCCTTCTTTTTCTTTTTCTCCTTCTTCTTTTCCTCTCTTCCCTTTCTCTTTTCCTTCTCCTTTCTTCTTTTCTCCTCTTCCTTTCTTTCTTTTTTCTTTGTTTCCCTCCTTCTCTTTTTTTCCTCTAAATAAATTTAAATTAAATAATATTTTAACATATTTATATTCTTTCATCATTTAATCATTCATATTAAATAAATTATATCTTAATCACTTACTTTATAACTTAATATATTATATATATATTTTATATAATATATTATAATATGAGGATTAATATAAATTAAAAAAAAATTATTAATTTATATATTATTTATTTAGTAAATAATTATTAGGATTACTATTAATTAAAAATAAATTATTTAATTTTAATTAATAATTATAATAAAATTATATAAAAATAATTATTATAAATTTTAATTTTATCATTATATTTATATTATAATTTTGGTTTCATTTTTTTTTTCCAATTAAAATTTTTTTTTTTTTTTTTTTTTTTTTTTTTTTTCCCCCGCCTTTTTTGAAAAAAAAAGGGGTTGAAAAAAGCTTTTTAATTCTTTTTTTTTGAAATGGTTCATGCAAAATTTGAACTTGCATTCCTGAAATTTTTTTTAAAAAAGTTTATGATCTTAATTTCTTTTGGCCAACTTTTTATTTTTTTGCGTTTATTTTCATTTTTTCTTTTTTCTTTTTTTTTAAAAAAAAAAAATGAGATTAAGTTTTAAATAAATAAATATGACAAAATAAAATTTTAACATTTTTATTATATATTAATTAATTTTTAAAAAATTAAATCTAGATCATTTAAATAAAAGGTTTTTAAAAATGAATTTTTTTTATTTCTTAAACTTTACATTCTGAAGAATTTGTAATCAATGTTACTTTGAAATTACATTGGTAGTTTTTTGAACCCCCCCCCAAAAAAAAAAGATTCTTTTAATACTTTTTTTTTTAAATCTATAAATAAGATTTTAAAGAGGTTTTTTGTTGAAAAGGCTTTGGCTTTTAATAACCAATAAAAACATGTCTTCAAGATTTTAATAAGAAACATACCTTTATTCTTCTTTCTCAATATTTATACTGAAAAAAAAATTTTGTTGGTTTTCATTTCCCGAAATTTCATACCCAAAAAATCGAGGGTAACTTTATATAAATTTATGAGGTGAAGGGCGGGGGAAATTAAAACCGACCCCCCCCATATTTGGAAAAATTTCCCCCCAATTATTTATAATTTTTCTCCCATAATCAAATAAATTTAAATTATACTTCTACGGCACTAGTTTTAAAAGAATTTATGTTATCAGACAATTATATTCTAATAAAAATAATAATAATTATTTTAAAATATCATTTCTATAATAATTATAATTTAAATTATCGCTTAATAAAATTTAAATTAAAATATTTATTTATATGATATTATAATATAATATAATTTATATTATTTTTTTTAAGTAATTAATATATAACAAAATTTTATAAAAATACAACTGTCTTATGAAATTAAATTAATATTATTTATATAATAATTTATTATTTAAATTTGTTTTTTATTGTGAAAAAAAATATTTTTTTTTCTATTTTTTTTTTTTGGGGCAATTTCCGCCAACCTTTATTAAAAAAATTGTTTAAAAAACCTGAAATGAGAATTATTAAAGTGTGAAGCCCGGGGTGGCCCCTTTTTGGGGACAAATATATTATTATTTATTTTATTATTTTTATTATATAATTTAATATTTTATTTGATTAATAAATTAATTTATGTAATTTATACAACTCCTATCAATATTTAGCTCATTACATTATTTTATTATAATTTGGAAAAACAAGTTTTTTTAAATTTATAAATATATAAATTTTTATATTAAATTATTATTTATATATTATTATTTATTTATAATTAACAATTATTAATCTCATTAATAACCATTAAATTCTATTTTATGCATTGTATATGAGAAATAATATTTAATTTATTATGATTAATTAATAATATTATATATATAATTAATATATTTAATATTATATATTAAACTTTATTAATAAATTTATTATTATTTTAATTTTATAAATTTGTTTGTTGGTTTGAAAAAAAAAAAATCTATATTTGCCTCTTCTAACATTTTGTAAAAATTTGTTCTTTTTAACGAAGAAAAAAGGTTTTAGTGCCTATGGAATCTTGATTTAAAATTTTTTAAATAAAGTGAGTGTTTTATTATTAATAATAAAGGTAATAATATAATAATTATATATTATATACAATTATTTAATATAATAAATTTATATTATATATTTTATAATGATAAAGAATATATATTTCTCATATTAATTAGAATTAGTTATATTACTATGGGCAATAATTATTGTCAGCGTGGAATTGAATGTTGATTTGGCCGAGGAGCTGCTAAAACAGCACGCAACAAAGCCACCCCCAAAATTTTCCATATTCTTTTCACCCCAAAGAAAAACACAACCAAAAAAAATAAAAAAAAAACACCCCAAAAAGGAACATTAGGGGAAAAAAAAGGAAAGAAGTTGTTTAACAATTGGCTGGGAAAAAAAATTTCCCTGGGAAAATAATTAAGTTTTTTATCTCTATATGGGGGAAACTGTTTATATAAAAAACAAAAAAAAAGAAAAAAATTAGAGAAAATAAAAAGGGAAAAATATTTTACGGAAAGTGAAAAAAAATTTGTTTCTCGAAAAAACTTTTATCTATATATGTATATAATAATATATATAACCCCATTATAAATATAAAATATCTAATTTTTTTGGAGGAAAAATTTTTTTCCCTTGTAATGTTTTCGAAAAGGTGGTTTAAGGGAAAGAAAAATGTTAAAAAAAAAAAAAAAAAAAAAAAATAATAAAAAAAAAGAGAAACATTTAAAAAAAAAATTTGGTCCTTTTTTTTTCTTTTTTTTTGGGGGGGGGGGTGGGGGTGCTTTCCTTGTTTCTATATATTTATTTTAAATATATTAATTATATTATAAAATATTTATATAGTCCTAATATTTTAATTTTATAATATTATATATAAATATTTATAATATGTACGGTGTAGTTTTTTATAATTATATTTTATATTATTATAATTTATAAATAATATTTTTATATATTGAGTTTAAAAAAAAAAAAAAAATTTTTTTATTTTAACCATAAACGGCCAAAAAATTTTTAGGGGGGGGGGCTTCATCCCAAAGGGGGCGTTGGGGACGGGGAAAAAACCCCCCCCCCCCAACCAAGGGGGGGGGGGGGGACCGGGTTTTATTTTCCATTTGTCCCTTTTTGTAAGGGGAGGGGGCGGGGAGGGGGGGGGGGAAAAAACCCCCCCGGCGAACAACACTTCAAAATACACTAAAAAAATGACCCGGGGGGGTTCCGAAAAAAAAAAAACCCCTTTCCCCGGAGGGGGGAATTAATTTCTCCCTTAAACCCCCCCGGTTAATTCCCCCGGAGAAGGGGGCCGGAGGAGGGGACCCCCCCGGGACTCCCTTTGCCCCCCCAAAATCGGTTTTTTTTTTTTTGCGTTAAAAAAAACCCCTTTTGGCGGGTAAGCTACATCTATTTTCGAAAGTTTTAAAAAAAAAGAAAATAGGAGGTGGCCAAAAAATTCTTAATTTTTAAAAATAATAAAAAGTTTCTAGATTTAATTTTAAAAACAAAAGAAAAACCCAAAAATTAAAAAAGGGTTTTCTTCTTTAAGTTTTTTTAGGCTTCCCGTTCTAAAAAAATTTTTTTTTTTTTTTCCCAATTCTTTTCCGAATAATTAATTATCCAAGAAAATTTAAATTTTTTTTTATTTTTTTTAACCATTTTTGTTCCTATCTAAAAAAAAATTTTTTTACCCAGTGTTTTGTAAACAAAAAAATTGTTTAAATTCCTTTGTAAATTTTGTTAAGCTTATTGGGTTTTTGTAAGTGAGCCGTCGATTAGCTGCTTGAATTAAAAGAGTTTATTTGTTGTTTTTTTTTTTTTTTGTTTCTTTTTTTTTTTTTTAAAACCCCAATAATTTTTTTTTTTTTCCGCCATAAAATTAGAACGGTTTATCAGGGCAATTGTTTTCCCCAAAAGGGCCAATTTATTTCCCTTTTTTTTCCCCCAGGGGGGTTTAGTTGTTGTCATCTTAGTTTCTTTTTGGAGGATTTCTTTTTTAATTGGGATTTTTTTTTTGCTCTTTCTTAAAAATTGAATTTCACTACCAAAAATTGTAATATTAATTTTTTATATTGTATTATAATATCTATATATTAATATTAATATTATTTGACTTTATATAATAAAGTTCTTTTAATATTATAAATTCATTAATATTAGCTTAACATTATTTAAGTTTAATTTATTAATCGATATTCATATAAATTATATTTATTATATTATTTAATAATATATATATTTTATAGTTATCTATGTTTTTTAAAATATGAACAATGATTATTTATAAATTACTTTATTATTAGTTATATTATATTAATTATAATTATATTATTGAAAATACATATTTTTTATATTATTAATTTTAATTTATAAATTATAATATTAAAATATAAAATTATATAATTTATTTATTTATATTTTAATTTTTTATTATTTATGTATTAATTTATAAATATAAATAAATATTTACGTGTTCCTTTATTCATTTTAATTTAAGGTTACGCCATATAAACTAACTCGCAGAAAAAAAGTAATGCAATATCATTTAAAACTTTGATTTGATCTCGTGTGAATGGTTGCGTAGTTTATCAAGCGTTTCTAGAATATAAAATTTTCATTTGTTTTTGCGGCGGGTCCAAACTTTTTGCGGCGTTCCCTTCTGAACCAGATAAACACACAACACTTGCCCACATTCACCCCAATTAAACAAAAAAAAAAAGGCCAAAAAAAAAAACCCCAAAAAGTATAATTGGTTTCCATTTATTTTTTTTGGGCCAGGGGATGGCGGTTCATGGGGGGGGGGGAAACGTAATGGTTTTAGGCTTTTTTCATTTTAGCTGTGGCTCGTCATGTTAAGTTAAAAAATTTAAGTGGTTTTTTTGCCAAAAAAAGTTTAATTAGGGTATTAAAAAAAAACAAAAACCGCGTATGGGAGGGGTTTAAATTTTTTTTTTTTTGTTTTTTCTGTACTTGTACTGTTATACGTTTCAAAGAAATTTCCGAGAAAGACTCACATACCCGAGACACAAACCCGAAAAATACTTTTGCAATTTCTTTTTGGGGGTTCTTTTTTCAAAGGGGCCAAAAAAAAAAAAAATTCTAAAAAAAACGATTTGAGGTTTGTTCCTTGCTATATGGATGAGGTTATGAGAAAAACAGAGGGGGGGGGGGGGCCCCGGGGGACCTTACCCCAGTCCTTTTTCCCCCCAAAAAAAAACCCCCTATTTTTTTTTTTCCAGTTCCGTTTTAAAGGGGGATAGTGAGTATTAAAGGGGGCCCAGGGTTGGCCGTTTTTGGGGTCCCTCTGAGTTGGTGAAAAAAAGTGGAAAACTGGGTGGCCCCCACATCTTTTTTTTTTCCAAAAATTGGAAAAGTTTTTCCAATTGTTTTTAAATTTTTAGGAATTTTAGGCAGGGGGAAAAAAACCATTTTCCCTCAAGGGGAAAAAAACCCACCCTTTATTTGAGAACCTGAAATTTGAAACAAAACCCCATTTTTTCTGTTATTTAATTTAACAGGTTAAGGTCTTTCTGGAGGAACCTTTTTTCAGGCAAAAGGGGAGGGTTTCGCGGATTAAGGAAAAAAGGGGGGGCCGAGGAAGTGGGAAAATTGTTGGGGGGGGGGGGGGGGACCCCCCCAGGGTTTATGTCCCAGCTACCCCCCCCCCAAATTTTGCAATTTTAAAATAATTTTTTTCGTGCTGCCAATGGTTGCCTTTTTTTTGTTTCCCCTATGGATTGCATATTATGATTTTCCACTGATTAAAATTTCTTAACATTACGTTTGATTTGTTTTTTTTTTTTTTTTTTTTCCCACTCTGAGGTTGTGGAAAGGTTGTTTTTTCCACGGGTTTTCACTTTACTGGGAGTTTGGTTTCTTTCGGGGTCCCGTCCACAGCCCCAAAACCCGGGGGAAACCAGGGCCCAGTATTTCTTATTTTCCGTTTTATTTTTTAAACCCAACTTGCCCGGATGGAAAAAACCCTTTTTCGTTTTGCAATTCTGCATCTGCGGCCGTTTTTTTTGTTTTTTTTGTTTTGTTTTTCTAAACGTTCCCAAAAAGGTGGGTGTTTAAAATGTGTCTCCACCCCGTTGCAAAAAATTTTGATATGCATTTGGGGGGGACCGGGGGTCCATTTTTTCCGGCCCCGTCCCCAAGTGGGGGGATTTTCCATTGTTTTTTCTTTCCCATGAAATTGGGGTTGAACCCGAAGGTAAAAAAAAAGGCAAAGGGGGGGAAAGGTTCGCCCCGGCCCCACCCCCCTTTTTTACGTGTATAAACCCACCCCCTTTCGGTGTTTCGGGTTTTGTTGCCGGCCCCCAAAAGATTAAAACGGAAAAGAAATTTTGGTCCATTAGGGCCCCCAACCAATGGGGGTGGGGTTTTGGCCGAATACAACAGAAAAGTTTTTTTAAAAACCAAAAATTTTAAAAAAAAAAACTTTCTTATTTTTTTCCCCCCATTCCCTCAATGGGCTAAAAAAGGGGGGGGGGGCCCGTTTTCTAAAAATTGGCCTCAGGTATTTTCCCCCCAACATTTCTAGTTTGTTGATTAAAAAAACAACTCCATTCCCGTGGAAAAAACCCGAATTTTCTATTGTGGTAAAACCCTTTTTTTTTTCCCGGTTGGGGATTAAACCCCCGCCAAAACGGGAGGGGGCATAATGCCACCCCCCGGGCCCGGGAAAAATTTCCACTTTTGGGCAAATTTTCCAACCCCGTCCCCCACCCCCCCCCACCAAAAAATATTTCCTTTCCATTCCCCTTTTTTTAAAACCCCCCCCCACCCGGATCTTTATCGGGCATACCTTTCCCTGTGGGAAATTATTTGCGTAGGGGGGGGCATCGAATTTAATTTTTGGTATTTTTTAAATATTTATTTTTTTGGATTTTGGGCACCCCCGGGAAATTATTACGGGAACCCAATTTGACCCAAATTTTATTAAGGGGGGGGGAAAAAACCAATTTGGAAGAAAAAAGCCGGGTGAAGGGGACGTTTTTTTCCCCCCCCCCTAAACCCAAAACTGGAAATCTGTAGGTTGGTGAAAAAACTTAACCCTGCATTAGAATATCAATAAAGGCTTGAAAAAAACTTTTTATTTTTGCGAAAGGGGTTTTACCCAAATTTTTGTTTTGGAATTCACATTTTTCAAATAGGGGCCTAAATTTAATTTTTTTTTTTTAGGTTTTTTTTTTTTCTTTCGGTTTTTAAAAAAAAACATTTGGTTTTGGCGGTTTTCGTTTTGGCAATATTTTAACTTAAAACAATTACTTAAAACAGTTTTTGGGACCCCCTAAAATTGTTGGAAGGCTGTTATTCTCCCGTGGACGAAAAAAAACCCCCGGGGTTAAAAAAACAAAGGCATATATTTTAAAGGGGAAGTTTTAAATTTATTTTCTCCCTAATTTTTAAAAAAAAAAAAATTTTCAAAGTTGTTTAAAAAAATCACGTAATTGAAAAAAAAAAATTTTGGCCCCCCCCGGGCCCGGTCAGGATTCAATTTTTTGTTTTTCCCTTGTAGGGGTATGACTATTTTTAATTATTTAATATATTATATATAATATAATATATAGTTTAATATAGCAACTAGATATAAAAAAATTTTTTTTGATCATGTAAACAATAAACACCCTAAAATTACTTTATGATACGAAATTTAGTACTAATATTTGTATTAAATTTAAATATTTAATTAATAAATATATTTTTATTATAAAGAAAAAAAAAAGGAAACCATTTGATAAAGATAAGGAACCAGGTAAATAAAAATATAGTCCTTTCTTTTTTTCCGGGATGGGGAAAAACCCCCAAACCCCCCATTGTTGCGGGGAATTGAGGGGGGGGGGGGGGGGAAAAACCCATTTTATTAAAACAAATAAAAAAAAAACCCGGTTTTGGGGGGGGGGGCTTTTAACCTAAAGAAATTTGCTTATTTCCCCCTTTGCCAAACCCCCAAAAAAAAAGGGGGCCAGGAAGGGCAAAGTAAAAAAAATTTTCCCTTTTACCATTTTTCCCATTTAAAAAATTTGTTCTTTTTTCCTTATTATTTCTCCACTTTTTCCTTTAATATTTTTTTGAAAATTTTGTAGCATTTTTAATTATTGGGCAAAAAAATTAATTTTAAACATTTTTTTATTATAATATAATATTATTAATAATATAACTTATATAATAATAATAATATATTATAAATTTATATAATTTATATAATTCATAATCAGTACATTAATTCGTTCTGCATCTCAACTTTCATAATATTAATTAAATTAAAAATATAATTATATACATTAATATTATAAATTTATTATAATGTAAATGTATATTTAAATCTAATATTATTTTATTATATTATTATTTTTAGGTAAATTTAAATATATTATATTATATTATATTATATTTATTTATATTTTATTATAATTATTATATTTTATATTATTATATATTATTTATATATAAATATTTATATTTACGCTAAGGTTATTATATAATTATCTATTTTAGCATTTTTTATATATTAATATTTATAAATTATACTAATTAATTATTTATTTATTTAAATACTTTTTAAATCAATTATAATATTAAATTATTAAATTTATTTTATGGGGGACCCAATTTTCCTTTTGTTAATTTTCCCCATTTTTCTTGCCCCATTTTATTATCTCGCCTTTAAGCAACTGCAGCGCAAATTTAGGCAAAGGAAAATTTTTTATTTTTTTTACCATGGTTTTAAAAAATTTGGATTTTTTTTAAGTCTACTATTTTTCCAAATAACAAAAAAAAAATTATTTTTTTTTCTTATTTAAAAAAAAAAATGCCCCCCAAATTTTTTGGGGGGAATTTTTTTTCTGGAAGGGACCCCAATAAAAAATTTAAAAACCCCAACTTAACCACCTTAAAAAAATTTAAAAAAAAAAAAACCCCAAAAATAAACTTTAAAAAAAACGTACGAACCTTAAATTTTTTTTAATGGTAGGGGAGGGGGCTTGCCCAGGGATAGAAAAAAAGTGGATTTTAAAGATTTTTAAAATCTATTTTATTTTTTTAAGGAAAAAATAAAAATTTTTTGTTAGATCATTTTTTGAAAAAGAAATTTTAAAATTAAAAACCTATATTTGTAAAAAAAATTTCACAAAAAAAAAAAAAAAAAAAAAAAAAAAAAAAATATAATAAAAAAATCCATTATAAAAATTTAAATTATCTAAAAACAAAAAAAGGATATTTCGTTCAAGGGGTTTTAATTAAATTTAAAGATAAAAAAGGGGGGGGATGTTTTTAAAAGTTTTAAATATCTGAATAATGAATCATATAATAATTACTTAAATATTTTTTATAAATAAATTTATATATAATAGTTAATTTTATAATAAAATAAATTATAATATTAATTAATTTTAAAATATCATTAATAATTTTAATTATTTTTGAATATATAATATTAATATTAAATATATTATAAATTTTATAATTTATTGTAATTAAGTTTGCATTAAAATTAATTTATTTTTTAATTTTTATTAACTTTTGTACTGTAATATTCTAAACTAATATAAATTTATATATGTATTATACTTTTTATTTAATAATATAATTATATAATATTATTCTTTAACTTATAATAATTATATGATTATTAATAAATTAAAATTATTTAATAATTTAATTATTAAATATTAATGAATTATTTATTATATTATTTTTTAGCAAGTATTTATAAAAGATATAAAATATAAAAATAAATATTATATTTATATTAAATATTATAAATTAATTTAAAATATTATTTATATATTTTAACGTTATATTATATATTTTTAGTGAGAAATTATATTATAATATTTAATATTACTATAATTAGTTATTATAAGATATTATTATTATATAATAATAATAATGAGTGAGAGTGAGAGTGATATTCGATAATATAATATAATTAATTATTAATATTATATTTATATATAATAAAATATTAATAATTAATATTAATATTATTAATTATATATTATATTTTATTATTAAATTATTTAAATAATTTAATATATATAGTATTGTATAACTTAATTTATAATTAATTAATATATTAATATATTTTATATTATAATATTAATATATTTTTATATAATTAATTTAATAACTTTTATATTAATCATATATAAATATTAATTATAATAGATATTTTTATTATATAATATGATTATTATAATAAATTAATATTATCTATCAAAAGTTAAATGAAATTTATATTATATATAATAATATAATAAAGTTATTATTAATTCCCTATTTAAAATTTAATATAATATATATTACATTAATATTATAAATTAATAATTTTGTATTCTTAATTATAATATATTTTATAAAAATATATTAATTAAAATATAATATATAGTGAGTGCTAGATTAAATTATTAATTAATAAGATATTATTAATTAATATATAAATTAATATTAAATATTAAATTAAATTTATTATTTTTTTTTTAATATATTTAAAAAAAATTTTATTAAAGAAATATTATTAACCTTTCTATTTATCAGTAAAAGTATTTAATAATCATAATAAAATATTTATTAATAATATATATAATATTTATATATTAAAATATACTAATTTAAATTAATTATTAATATAATTAATTAAATATTTAAATATATTTTAGTAATTTCATAAATTAATTTTAAAAAACCCAAAGCTGGCAATTAAATTTGGGGTGAAAAGAAAAAAAAACCATAATGTATTTTTTGGATTTTGTTTGTAATTTTTTAGGGAATTTAACCCCAGCCCACCTAGTAACTATTTCCCGAAAGTTTTGCCTTTGCATTTGGGGTTTTCACCCCTGGTGAAATGTTTCATCGTCTTGTAACTAAGTTTTACAATGAAATTCTGATTTTGTGGAAATTTTGAAATTTGTTCTTATAACATATATCCAAAAATCAGGTGGTTTTCTTCCAAAAAAACAAAAAAATAAAGTTGTAAAAAAAGGGGTTCCTTTTCTTCCCCAATTTAATAATTCCTTTGTTCCTTTTTAAGGGGGGGGGGGGGGAAAAATTCATTTTAGATTGGCTTTAAAAAAAAAACCCAAAGTTTTTCAAGGTCCAAAAAAACTTTATTCTTTAAAGATAGTGGGGGAAAAAAAAAATTCCTTCTTTTTCTTTTTTTTTTTGCCCCCTCCGTATAATTGAAAAAAGATGGAAAAGCTTTTGGGGATAATTTGTTTTTTCCCCAAAGGATAGGGAAAGGGGGAACATTTTCAAAGAATTAAAACCAAAAATTTTTTCGGTAAAATTTGGGGAGGATTATTTGAGAAATAAAAGTGGGTCTTTTTCCAAAAATAACCTTTTTTTCCATGGAATTGGGACCCCCGGGGGGAAAAAAATAAACTCTTTTTTTGGGGGAAAAAAATTTAAAGGGGAAAAAATTTAAATTGGTAAGGAAAAGATTTTTAAAAGATGTACATGGTAATTTCTAAAGTGGGAAAGTGGGAAGAAAAAATTTTGATAAAAAAGGGGGGGGGAAATTTTTCAAAAGGGGGAAGATTTAATTGATTTTGGCATTTTCCAAATTTTTCCAAATCTTTTTTAAAAAACTTAAGGTCTTTTTCCCAGGGGGGCAAATTTTCAATCTTTTTTATTTCCATAGGAAGAAAAATTTTTGAAACTATTTCCTATTTGATTATTATTTTTTTAAAATTGTAGGGTTAAAAAATTAAGAAAAAAAAAACTTTTTTATTTTTTTTTTTCATTGGGTTTTTTCAAAACACAAGTGAAACTAATTTTTTTAAAATTAAAACTTTTTTCATTGCAATTTAATTAAAAATAGTTTCCCAGAAAAATTTTTTTCTTTAGCGGGGGGGGGAAAGTTTTTTAGAAATGTAAATTAGTAATCCATCCATTTCATTATTTTGCGGGGAAATTTTATTTTTTAAAAAAAAAAAAATTATATGTAAAAAAATTTATTCTTTCCTTTAAAACTTTGTTTTTTAAAAAAAGAAAACCACCCTTTCCAAAAAAAAAAAATTTATTTTTAAAAAAACATTTCCTTGTTGTTTAAAAAAAAAAACCAAAAACCCTTAAGAAACCTTTATAAGCACCATATTATTTAATTAAAACCATATAGAATAGTTGAACGCCGTTTAAGAAATTTTGGCGGCCCCCAAAAAAAATTAATTTAATTATTTTTTTGGGGGGAAACCCGTTTTTTTTTATGATCCAAAAATTTCTTAAAATTTTCTTTATATTTAAAAAAGTTTTATGCTTTGTAAAACGCCAAAGGATTTTTTAAAACAAAAAAGGAAAAAAGGGGGGATTTTGGCTAAAAGGCGACGAGAAATTTCTTTACCCCGGGGGGGCATGTTAAAAAAAAAAAAATAAAAAAATAAATTGAAGAATTAAAGTAAAAATTTAGTTCAAAAAAAAACCCAAGGTTTTTTTTCTATAGGATATTAATTGAAAAAAAAATAAAAAATTTTGTCTTTTGGTCTTTTTCCCAATTTTCCTTTTTTTGGAGTAATTTCAAAACTCTTTACCCCCAGGATTTCTTTCTTCCTGGGGTTTTTTTAGTTTTTTTTTTTACAAGGGTTTTTTCGTTTATTGGAAAATTTTTTTCAAATTGGGGAATTTTTTTTTATTTTAAAAAAAAATTTTTTTTGTCCCCAACCCGGGAATATATAGCACCCCGCCAAAAAAAAAATTTTTTATTTTCTTTAAAATTCTTTTTAAAAATTTTTTTCAGATAAAAAATAGTTTGCGGTCTAAAAATTTTAAAGTACGCGTAAGGGGGAAAAAAAAGTTGCTTTGGACGGAGAAAAGAAATGCCTCTGTCAATAATGTACCGGACAAAGGAAAGGCTTATTTCCATTAGGGGGGGGGAAAAATAAGGATTTTATCGCGCTTGGATTTTTTTTAATTTGTTTTTTTGAACGTTTTGGAAAGTATATTTTTTGTTAGAAGGAGTTTTCCTGCCCGGGGGGAACCCAAAGATGTTTTAATTTTGCGGGGGGAAGGGGGACTTAAATTTTCAAAATTAAAATAAATAACTATTTTTGGGATACTTTTATTTATTAAATTTTTTTAATTATTAAAACCAAATAACATCATGTACCAAACTATTAGTTTTTATCCATTAAATAATACGTTACATTCTCTAATATATAATAGATTAATTTTATATTAAATTCTAATATTAAATAATCAAAAATTTATATACTAAATTAATTTAAATAATAATTCAAGTTATCATTTTTTTCTTTGTGATTTTTGGGGGAGGGGGGGGATTAGGGGGGTGGGGGGGGGTAACTATTTTTACATTATATCATATTAATATAAGTAATTTATTTAGTATTATAATTTTCTCGTAAATCCTCACTAATTATTTATTACTAATATTGAGATAATATAGTTTATATATAAAATATTTATGTTATAACTTTTATAATATTTACTATAATATTTATGGTACTTATATATGTTTTAATAATCATTTTATATTTTATGAATATAAATTATTCTATAATTAAATTATTTAACTTTGTTATATAAATATTTATATTAAATTATAACAATTAATTATATTTAATTATTAAAATATTATATTTAATATAAATTATTAATAAAATAATAATTAATAAATAAATATATTAATATATAAATTTATAAATTTCTTAGAAGTTGACCCTATAAATAATAGTGTTCCAGCCACATTGATTATTTTTATATAATTATTAACATGCCCGCTGAATGGATGAATTAATATATAACTTTATATTATTATATATAATTATAAATGATAATATTAATTTGTAATCAATTTTATTATTTATTTTAAGTTATATATTAATATTATTTGCATTATATAAATCATTAAATCTTTTACTTTATATATATTATAATATATATTTTATATAAATAACTAATATTTATTATTATTTATTAACCGACTATATATGAAAAAATATGTAATAATTTAAATTTAGTTATAATGTTAACTATATTATTGTTTTTATTATATATTTCTAAGATTAAATATTTAATTTAATAATTAAATAGACAAATTTTTTAATTTAACGCTTAACTAAATAAATTTTCTATAAATATATATTAAAATTTATATAATATATAATTAATTTAATTAAATTTAAAAATATTTTTTATTTAATATAAATTCATATTTTAGATATTGAATTTATTTGATAATCTCAGATATATAGATTGTTTTTATTTATTTATAAATATATTATATTAAAATATTATCTATTTATCCCTTTTAAAAAAAGCCATCATTTACATTAAAACAAATTAAAAAAAAAAGGGCTTCTTTGTTAAAACAACAAAAAAAAAATCCCATTTTTGTGCTAAAAAATTAAAAAAAAAGAAAAACGAAAAATTTTTTAAAACATGTCGTAGATTTTTTGAAAAAAGAAAATTTATTAAACGGGGAAAACCGAAAGGAAGGCGATGGAAAGAAAGCGGGAGCGTTGAAAAATTAAACCCCCCACGGGGGGGGGGAACCGGGGGAACCCGGAAATTTATTAGGGGGGCCAAAATTTCTCCAAAAAATTTTTTTTTTTTTAAGGCCCAAAAACTAGTTAATGTTATTATAATGATTACGTAAACTTAACTGGATAAAAAATAAAGGCTTTATTTTTTTTTTTTGGGGAAGTTTAAACCCTCGCATTTTAAGTTTTTTTTTTTTTAAATTTATTTTTTTTTTTATTTGGGAAAAATTAATTGTGTACCCAAAAAACTTTTAATCTTTATTTGAAAAAAAACCAGATTTATTTTCCCTTAATATCTAAAAGGTATTTAATTAAAAAAAAAATTTTAAATTTTAAAAGGGCTTTTTGTTAATTTTTAGGGGTTGTTGGGCGGCCTGCCACCCCACCCCCTTTTAGGGGGGCAAAAAAACCCTTTTATTTGGAAGGGAAAAACCCCGCCCCTTGATTAATTTAATATATAATATATATTTATTTATATATAAGTTATTTTGTTAAGCTTTTATTTAAAAATATAAAAATTAATAAAAATTTAATATTATATTTATTTAATATAAAAAAAAATTTTAAAATTATATTATAATTATAAATTTTTATCTATTATAATATATCAATACTTATAAACATATAATATATTTAATATATAAAGTAAATTAATATCAGTTAGTTAGGGGGGGGGCTTTTTGCGGAGTTTTCGGTCGGGTCCGGTTGGTCGGTGGGGAGTTCCGGGTAAGGGGGGATCGGTGGGCAATTTTCCAGGAAGTTCCCGGGGGGGAAAAGGTAGGGGGAGGTTTCGATAAAATTTTTTTTCCTTGTTTTTTAAAAACGTGGCGGGGGAAATAAAAAATTCCAGAAGGGGTCGGGAATCAAAAAAAAAAAAATGTTGAGAAGTATTAAAAATTTTTTTATTATTATTTATCTTATTTTATTATTTATTAATATTATTTATTTTTATTTTTATTTTTATTTTAATTTATTTTTTATTTTATTTATTTTATTTTTGAAAATCTAATTTATTTTATTTTTTTTTTAATTTATTCTTTATTTATTTTTATTTATTAATCTTTATTATTTTTTTATTTATTTTTAAATTTTGTTTATTTATTATTTATTTATTTTTATTATTAATTTATTTTAAAATTTTTTTTTTTTTTTTTTGATGGGGGGAAAAAAACTTTTTCCCCCCCCCCCCCACTTTAATTTTTCGGCGGGCTTCATTGCTGGGATTTGGGGTCCAAAAAAAAAAAAAAAAAAAAAAAAAAAAAAAAAAAGCCACCCCCCCCCCCCCGTTTTTTCTTTTTGTTTAATTAAAAAAAAAAAAAATTTAAATTTGGGCATTTCGAGCTGTTACGGTTTAATAAAAAAAAAACCATTTTGGTTTTTCCCGGGAAAAAAACTGGAAAAATATTATTTTTTATGGTGTTGTCATGTTGGTTTTTTTATGCCGGGGGGCCTGGGGGCAAACTTTTTCCTTTATGTCTTTACGCGTTTTTACTTTACCGCTTTATAAAGTGCATTTTTGGGGAGATTAAGGATTTTTCATTGGGAAAAAAAAAGTTAAGTAATATTTTTTTTTTTGTAGTCTCCAATATGGAAAAAAGCGAAAAAAAAAATATTTAAAAAACGAAAAAAAATTGTTTTTTTTTCTGTAAAACTCTGTAAGCACTTTAAAGGCCTGAGTTCAGCGGGAGGGGGGTTTCCCGAAAATTTTTGAAAAAAAAATTTTTAACTTGGGCGGAGTTTTTTTTCCAAGAAAAAGATCCAGTTCTTTTAATTTTGTCGGAAATTTTTTTGTTTTTTTTGAGTTTGGGGGGAAAGGTCGGAGAAAGTTCGGAAGTTCGAAAAAAAAATTTTTGGGGGTTTTTATAAGGTTTGGGGAGGGCCCCGGGGAGGGGTTCGGGAGGTTTGGGAAAAAATCCCAAAAAAAAAAAAAATTTTTGGGGAATTTTTTAAGGGGAGGTCGGAGTCGGGGGAAGTCAAAAAAAGAAAAAAATTTTATTTTTTTTTTTTAACGGGTGGACTTCCCGCCAGGGGAGCCCCTTTTTGGATTTAAACATAATTTAAATATAATTTATTATAATTAATATATAATATATTAATAATATTATTATATTTAAACTATATATATTTATAATATTTTTATTATATTATATATAAAATATATTATTATTTATTTTATTATTTAATATATTTTAATTCCGATACAATTAAACCGTAAAAGCAATTACACCATACACACTGGTATAAACATATGTCATATAAATAACTATTTTTCATTAAATTAAATTCTTTTTTTTTTCCCAGGGGCCCCCTCGCGGGGGCCTCGTTGTTTTTCCTTAAAAAAAAAAATTTATTATTTTGGTCTACTGTTTTTTTGGCAAATTTTTTACCCATTTTTTTAAAACCGCCCCCCCCCAAACCCCCCCACAAAAACCCCCCACCCCCACAACAACCCATCACCACACCCAAAAAACACCCAACATATAAATTTTATATATTTTAATATATATTTAATATTATTAATATATTAAGATATTTTTATAATTAAAGTTTAATTATATATATAATATATTAAATATTAGAAGTGAAATATTAATATATATTTAGTAATGAATTATAAATTTATATAAAAAAAAAATAATAAATTAATTACTTAAATATATAATTATTAATATAAAATATTATAATATTATATTTTTTAAATATTATTTTGTTAATTATAATACAAAATGATAGTCATAATCAATAAAAATATATTATCTATATTATTTCTAATATTAATATTAATTTTATTTAAGTTGACGTTTTGGGTTTTGGGTGGTTTGTGTGTTTGTTGTTGTGTTTGTTTTTTGTGGTTGTTTTGTGTTATTTCTGTGTGTGGTTGATGTTTTTTTGCGTTTGGTTTGTTTTCGCCCAAGCCCTTGAGTGGTGGTAATAGCCTTAAAAGAGTGTAGGGTAATATTTATATAGGGAAAAAAATTAAAAAAAAATACTTATTTGTTAAGATTCAATTATTTTTAAAAAAAAAAAAGTTATGGGGTTTTCAAATTTTATGTTCGGTACCAATTTTTTATTTAAAAAAAGATATGAGTACCACTCAGTGTTAAAAATCAATGAAATTGTAGACCTATTTTTTTATTTCCAAAAATTATAATTGAATAAAAAAAAATCGAATTTTTCGAAATTAAATCAATTGCTTTAAAATAAAAATCAGGAAACCGATGGTGTTTATTTTAAAATTTATAAACAGTTTTTTTAAATCCTTTTTTTTTTTAAAAAAGGTAAAGGAAAAAATATTCCCAAACCTTTCCCCTAAAAACTTTCGGAAAAACCGTTGTTTCCATCGGGGAAAAAATGGTATTAAACAATTTTTTTAAAATTAAATTTTTTCACCACTTTTTCCCAAGTCTAAATTAAAAAACCAAGAGAGTTTTTCTCTGTTTAAATTTGATAATTTTTTCCAAAAAATTTAAAAAAAGGGCTACAAAACTAAACCGAAGAGAAACATTAGGGGAAAACGGGGAAAATTTTTCTTTTTTCTTTAAGGTGAGTAATATTAATTAATGTAAAAAAAAAAGATAATTTGGTTTTTTTTTCTGTTTTTACAAAAAAAAGGTTGTATTATTATTTGGTCAAATTTTGGGGGGGGGAAGAATAAACCCCACTTTTAAAAAAAAACAGGGTTTTCCCAAAATTTTTTTTACCCCATTTTTTTCCTCCAAGGGAAAAAAAGGAATTGGGGGAAATTCATTTAATGAGGGAAAAAACAATTTTCCCGCCCAGGGGGGAAAATAAAATAACCCCTGGCAAAAAACCCCCCCCAAATTTAAAAAAATTTGCGTTGAGAAAATTACGAGAAATTTCTAATTTTTTTTCTTTTTATCTGGAAAAACACAAAAAATAAAATTTATTTGGGGGGCCAAAAACCATTTATGTCCTTCATTTTAATAGAGTACTACCCTTAAAATTTAATTTTCCGAGATAATTTTTTCCCGTTTATTTCTTTTCTCTTTTTCCCAAGATTGGGGTTTTTTGGGTTTATTGGGTTTTTTCTTTTTTTTTTCCCTGATTTACTGTCCTTTTTTTTTTTTTCCCTTAATAAAAAAAAAAAAGAAAATTTTCCCATACTAAAAACAAGAAAATTTTTTATTCAAAATTTGGGGGAACCAAATTTTCTTTTGAATTACGGTAGTTGGAAGGTTAAGAGGGGGACCCCCCTTTTTTTGGCACAAGCCGCCAGCCATTAAAAGAAAAAAAGGGCTACTAGTTTAGATTTATGAAAAAAAAAGGAAGATTGCCAGAAAATTTTGAAATTATTTACCCTAAAAAAAAAATGTTAAAAAATTTTAATTTTTTTGTGGGGAAACCCTGACCGGGCGAAAAAAAACTTAAGTCTTCGTCTTTTCTTGAAATTTCCATTTTTTTCCCCCATTTTTTAATTATAATTAATAAAAAAAAACCAATTTTCTTTTTTTTTATTTTTTCGGGTTTTTTTTTTTTTTCCCAAAAAAACTTTTCAATTTTTTTACAGGATCCCTTGAAAGTGAAAAAAGGTTTTTTTTTTTTTTTCCCCCAGAAAAATCATTGTTTTGAAAAGAAAATTTTTTTGGAGTCAGTAATCATCTATAAAGATTAAGCTGATTTTTTGTTAAAAATCCTTTTTTTCATACAACCAGATGAACATTTTTTTTTCCCAAAAAAAAAGTTTTATTTTTAAAGCAAAATTAAAAAAAACAATTATTTTACAAAAATTTAAAAAAAAACCCCAAAACCCACTAAAAAAAAAAAAATAAAAATTTTGATAACTTTATTAAAAAAATTTTTTTTTTTCCTTTTTTTTCCCCTTTACCTTTTTAAAACCCCCCAAAAAAATTTAAAAAATTTAAACTTCTGTTTTAAAAAAAAAAAAATCTTTACCCCCTTTCCCGACACAACCATCCCCAAATCAATAAAATTTTTTTCAACCCCCCTCCAAAAATTTTACCCTCCCCTCTTTAAGTTTAACCAATTCTTTCAAAAAACCCTCAATCACCCCCACCCAAAAACCCCCAAATTTTTTTCCATAAAAAATTCCCCTTCTAACCTTTTCCACCAAATGGCATTTAACCCCAAAAAAATTATTTCTTCTACTCATTTTTATTCGTGAATACCTTACCTTTCACATCTGCTTCTATTTTTTTAATTTGGAAAGGGTTAAATAAAAACTTTCCACATGAGAAAAAAAAACTTTTCCATTTTTTTCGTTTGAAAAATTTAAATTTTGTTAAAAAAAACCAAACCCAAAAATTATTTTTTTTCATCTTACAAAGAAAAAAACCCCCCCCCCCCCAACTCTGGGGCCCCTTTTCCCCACCCAAAAACCCCCATTAAAAGGGGAAAAGGGGGGGCCTTCCCCCAAAAAAAAACCCAAAAAAAAAACCCCAAATAGAAAATTTTCCAAACCCCTCCAACCCATAACCAAAAACCTTAATTTTAAAATTCCAGAAAAAACAAAGACAAAGAAAAAAAAAAACCCATATTAAACACCTGTAGAAAAAAGCTTTAACCCCCGGGAAATTTCTAATTTTTTCCTGTTAATAAAAAAAACCCAAAACAAAACCCCCCAAAAAAAAAAAACAAATAAATAATAATCGGTAGAAAAACATAATCATAAAAAAAAAATAACGAGAGGGGGGGGCTTTTTTTCCCCCTTGTTGAAAATTTTTGATTTTTTTTTTCCCCCCCATTCTTTTACCATCAAAAACAAGATTTTAAAAAGATTAACAAACAATTACCATTTTTTTTAAGGAAAATTTCCGCTATAAACTTTGTTTTTTTTAAATTATTAAATTACCCTTTGCTATTCTTTTTTAAGGGATTCTCTTGTTATATTCAAAAAACCATTAAATTCTTTTTGACATTTCTTTCAAAAGTTAAACAATGATTTTTTTCTTTTTTTTTGCTTTTAAAACAAATTTTTTTTTCTGGGGAAACAAAAAAGGGAAGGGGGCCTTTCCTTAGGGGGCTGGGAAATAAAAAAAAAGCTAAATTTTTTTTTTTTTGGTGGGGAAAGAATAATTTTTTTTAACCTTTAAAAAGAAATAAAACTTTTTAGGTTACAAAAATATTTTAAAAAAAATTTTTAAAAAGGATTTTAGGGAAAAAATTTTTTCCTTTTTTTTTTTTTTTCCTTTTTTGTAGTTTATATTGTTTTTTTATCATATTGACTTCAATCACCCTGCCAAGTGTGGTACTTTATCATTTTTATTTTAAAAAAAAATTTATATTTAAAAAAAGAATTTCCCTTTTTTTTAATCCAAAAAGACGTACCTTATCTAAAAAATATATAAATACCACTTATAACTCTTCTATCGAGATCATGTCTCAAAGTTAGGACATATATATATTTAAAATAATATTTAATAATTATGCTAATATAGATAGATAATTTATATTTATTTAATATTTATTTATTATTATATAGTAAATAAAGTATTTGTTATTTACATTTATTTATACTATATATTATGAAGAAGAGTATTAATATTAATAATTTATTTTAATATTATCAATATTTAAGATATGAAATAATATTTATTAAAATAAAATCTTCCTCTGTGCTTGAAAGAAAAATGTATTTTTTTTTTTAAACCCAAAAAAAAATTGAAAAAAAAAAACCTTCCCCCACAACTTCAAAAAATTAAAAAAATTAATGGTAAAAAAGATGTTCCTTTTATTCTCTTGACCTGAGGATAAACCTCACACCTACTTGGATCATGAATTTTTTTTTTCAAAAAACTCTTTATTAATTAATTATATTAATTATTTATTTATTATTATTTTTATTATTATTATTTTAATATTTATAAGATAATTAAACACTAAAATTACAGATCGGTTCTGAGTTATTTAACTTACAAAAATTTTCGGAAAAATTTTAAAATAAAAAATTATTAAGGGGAAAAAAAAACAAAAAAAAAAAAAAAAAAAAAGTTTTTTTAAAAAATTTTGGGATTTTTTTTTTTGTTTTTATTTTATTGGGGGTTTATTTGGGGAACGTTTTTTTTTAAATTTGGAGGGGGATGGGGGGAAAAAAGGCCTTTTTTGGAAAAAGGCGGGGGAAAAATCTTTTTGTCGGGCCCCCAATTTCCCCCCTTTTTAACTTTTTTTAACAAATATTTAGTTTATTATAAATTAAAATTTATATATTATATTTAATTAATAATATATATATATTAATTAAATTTAAATATATATGTAGTAGTTGATTAGTGATATATAAATTAATAATATTAAATACATAATTATAGTTCATTAAAAGAACAGTCAAATACTAATGAACAGATTCCCTAGGCAAGAATGGGTAAACCCCGATTAAATTTTAAAATTTTTCAAAATAAAGTTAACCCTTTTTTCAAAAGTAAAGAATATCTTGGTGTGGATTTTTTTTTCATTCCAAACCTTTTTTATTAATAGGGGGGGGCTTAGTTTTCTATTATTATTTTTATTTTAATTATATTTATTATTTAATTTAGTTTATTTATTTGATTATTTTAATTATTATTTTATTATTAAATTTATTTATTTTAGATTTTATTTTTCTTTTATTTATTATTTAATAATATTTATCTTTACCTGCTGGTTATTAGAAATTTGTTATCAGTATATCAATATAAAAAATGGAATCTTTAAAAATATTATTCTGAATACATATTAAATTTCCTTCTTTGGTGATTCTATGGCATCAGGATTTTTTTATAAAATTTTTCCCATTTTAACAAACTTTTTTAAATTTATTTATTTAATTTAAAAAATTATTAAATACAAAAATATAAATTTTAAAAAAAAAAATAAGGGCAACCTTAAAACAAGGACAACACGTGTTGTGTGCATAAATGAAGGGGCCCCCGCCGGAGGACGGGAAGGAACCTGAATCCTGAATTATTAAAAAAAAAAGAAATTTTTTTAAACGGTCTTTAATTTTTTCCTTTTTATTATTTTTATGTTCATTTTTTTCCGAAAAAAAAAAACGCTTTTCTTGAAGGTTGGGGGAATAATATAAGTGTGGCGGGCCAATACCCCTTTGCCAAAAAACGATTGCTGCTGGGGATTTGTTTTAAAGATATTTGCCCTAGTTTGGTTAAATTAACAATTTTTTCTCTGGGTTTTTTTTCAAAAAAAATTTATTTTCACCGTTTTCATGTACGATTTGAGGGATATTTAAAAAAGTTTATTTAAAAAAAAAAGTTTGGGGGCATTATCTTACATTGAAAAACCTTTTCGAAAAAAAATTTTAGGTTCAAAAGGGAAAGGTAAAAATAAACAGGGGGAACCCCCCCCGCCCGTTTTAAATATATTAATATATAAATATTATAAATATTATAAATAATAAATTATATATTTATTTAATTATTAGGAGTGTATAAATTAGGGTAATTTATATATATATAGTTTTAATATTTTATTATTATTTATCTTTCTTTAATATTTTTTAATATTATTAAATTTTTAATTAATTATAATTATTTATCTAAATTTGTTAATAATCTTTTGAGTTCTTTGAAAAAAGGTCAAAAAAAAATTTTTTATTTTGTTTGGGGGAAAAAAACAAAGGGGTTGGGAATGAGTAAAAAATTAATTGAACTCTTTTTAGGAAAGGATTGTAAGGGGAGTTTATAGGGGAAAAAATAAGGGGGGTTCGGTTTGGGTAGGTGTCGTGGTCCCGTTTGGTTTTTTCGGGGGTTTTGTTCCAAAGGGTTTCGGGTTGCCAAACCCCCCAAAAAACAACCCCATGGCCCAAAACCGGGGGGAAAAGGGGGCAGGGGGAGGGGGCCCCGGGGGGCCCCCCGCCCCCCCCGCCCACGCTATAAAAATTATTAATTGTATTATTGTGAATGAAAATCATTAAATTAATACTTATAAATAAAAAAAATATTTATTTTTCTTCTTTATTATAATTTAAATACTTAAGGAAGTTAATATTAGTGGACATCGTTTAATTTTAATATTTATAAAATAAATATTTTTTAATTTAAACTAATTTTAATTTTTTTTTTTTTTTTTTTTTTTTTTTCAGGTGCTTTGGGTTTATCCAAGGTTTTCATTTTTGTACATTCATGATTTATTATAAATAAAAATCTTTTACCAAGTAAAACCCCCAAAGTTAAAAGTTAACTCTAGAAATAAAAAAAATTGTTACCACAGTTTAACCTTTTATTTTTACTTAGAGAAAATTTGTTTTATTTTTTATCATAATTTTAATAACGTTAAAAAAAGTTAAACCCCAATTTGTGGTGTGGGGCAATTTCAAATTTTAAAAAAAAAAAAAACGCCCCCCCCAAGTTTGTGTTTTAAAACCCAAAGTTTTTAAACAAAGTTGACTGTGAGTGAAAGAGTGTTTACCAATATTAATAAAAATTATATTAAGTTAAAGAGACGAAAAGATAAAAATCTTTTTCATGCTGTTTCACTAGATATTCAAAATTTTATCATATTTAAATAAATTTTTCAATATAATATATTTATATATTGAATTATTAATATATTAATGCTTATATGGTTGAAATGTTGTGTTTTAATTTTCACTTATAAATATATTGTAATATTAATATTATTTATTAACAGTGATTATGGAATTGAAGTACTATAATTATATATATATCATAATTAGAGTGCTATATAGGGTTGGAAAAAAAAATAAAAAAAAAAAAAAAAAAAAAACAATGGTTTTTAAAAAAAAAAAAAAAAAAAAAAAAAAAAAAAACCGCCCATTGCTTTTTAAAGAAAAAAACTAAATAAAAAAAAAAAACCCAAAATGGTTTTTTTTTGGGGCTTTTTTTTTTTGGGGGGTTTTATGCTTAATTTTGTTGAATTGATAGGGTTAAACTTGGGTTTAATAAAACGATTTTATTACAAATTTTAAAAAGCAAAAAAAAAAAAAAAAAACCAATTTTTCTTTGGGAAAAACAAAAAAACTGTTATTCTTGCCTTCACATTTTTAACAAACCCCCCGTTCCTTTAAAAAAAAAAAAAAATTTCCCTCCACCCCCCAATAAAAACTAATTGCAGTTTTCCTTAAAATTTTTTTCCCCCCCACAAAAATTTTTTTTTTTAAAAAAAAAACCCTGGTTTTTAAAAAACTGGTTAATAAAATTTAATAATTATTTTTTTTGCAAGTCTACCTTTAATGTTGCAGTTCGCTTTTGTAAATAATTTGATTATTTAAAAAAAAAAATTTAAGGGAGGGGGAAGATTTTATCTAATATACCGCTCATATAACAATAATTTTCCGTACCACTTACTACTTCCGAACCAAAGAATCCAAAATTTAAATACCATCTAAGTTTTTTTTTTTCAAAAAAAAAAAAAAAAAACTTAAAAATTTTTTTAAATAATATCTCAACCTCAGTTACAATAAATAAATGAAACTCAGTATTTAGTTTTTTAAACAATTTAAATATTTTTAAATTTGAAGATTTAATTTAGTAATGGGGGCAATTTATTATTTCTGTCTGTTTTTTTAAAAATTTTTTATTTTTGGAAATCTGAAAAAATATATAATACTTTTTTATTTAATTATATTTATATTATATATATTTTATTTAATTATTATAATAATATATATATAATTAAAATTAATATTATTTTATTATATATATTATAAATAATTCATTATTAATATATTATAATAATAATTAATTTATTATTATTATATTATTATTTTATTTTTAATTATAATAATAATATTATATTATTTATTTATAATATTTCATATTTAAAGGAAATTAAAAAGTTCTATCTATCTTATATTTTTTTCATGATTTTTTGTATTAAATTTTACATTTATTAATATTTGTTTATAATATTATTTATATTATAACTTATATATTGATTAAATATATAATTTATATTAATTATTATATAATATAAAAATATTATTTATTTATATTTTAATATATATATTTAAAAAATATTTTATATTATATAAATATAATTTAATATATAATAACTTATTAATATTTCTTATTATTATAATATTATTTCATTTTTTATAAATTATTAATAATTTTAATATAATTATAATTTATTTAAGGATTTATATAATTTAAAAATTTTTATTATTAATTTAAATATATATATGTAATAATAAAAATATTATTATATGCATATATAATTATTTTTTTTCATTTTATAAAAACATATATCTAAACAACTATAAAATTATTTTTATTTAAAAATTTTTTCTAATAACAAAAAAAAAAAAAAAAAGGGGGGGGGGGAGGGGACCAAAATTTTTTTCACTTGGTTATTGTAGAGTACTAAAATAAAGACCTATTTTTAATAGAAAAAATTTTGCTTTGTTGCAAAAAAACCAATTCCCCAAAAAAAAAGGTTTTTTTGGGAAAAAATGCCCCCTTTTTCAAAACATTTTTTAAGGCCAAGGATGTTTTTTTGGGAGTTTTTGCTTTTTTTTTGAAACCCCCAAAAATTTTAGGTTTTATTATTTTTCTATATTTTATTTTGAACACCTTTTTTCTCAAAAACTCTAATTTTTTTTCCTTTTTTTGAAAAAGGGAGAATTTTTGAAGAGATAGGACTTTTTAAAGTTCCAACTTTTTTTTTTTGGGCTGACAAACAGGGGAACCTTTTCCATTTCAAAAAAAAAATAAGGTAAAAAAAAAACTTTTTATGGGAACAACAAATTTGGAGGGGAAAAGAAATTTCGCTTCTTTTAATTTTTTAAATTTCCATTAAAATTTTTCCCACCTTGCTTTTTGGAACAAACTCGCATTTCTCGGGGGGGGGGGGGGAAACCGTTTTTTGGCAACGTTTATTCCACACTTTTGATTAAAAAAAAATAAAAAATTTATTTTTGGGCCAATCTAATATTCTCCTGGCTTTTTTCTGTTTTTTTTTTTTAACTGCCGCCTGGCATAAATTTTTTCCCTTATTTTAAAACTTTTGTTATTAAATCTTTTCTGTTTTGAGTTGGGGGTGCTGGGATTTCTTTTAAAAGCTGGTTTTTTTTTTTTTCTTAAAAAGGATTTGCATA
The DNA here is from genome assembly GCA_015478945.1 of Trachelipus rathkii. Lineage (NCBI taxonomy): Eukaryota > Metazoa > Arthropoda > Malacostraca > Isopoda > Trachelipodidae > Trachelipus > Trachelipus rathkii. The sequence continues at coordinate 32,121 of JABUQX010037185.1, read as the reverse complement.
TTTTGGCGTGATTTTTCAAAATATAAAAATTTTTTATTTTGCAATTTTTTCCCCAAACTTTAAAGTTTAACAAGAAGTTCATTTTTTGCCTTTCTCTAGCCTTTGGGTGGTAATGTGCTTTGTGGCCACGGTTTTGTGGGAGTTCACGTCAAAAAAAAAAAAATTTTTTTCCGGGGGAACCCCCTAAAAGTTGCCAGGGAAACTTTTCCGGGGGGGGGGGAACTTTCCGTACTTTTTCCCCCCCTTCTTGAAAAAAAAAATTTAAACCGACTTTTTTTTCCGACTTTTTTTTTTTCCGGGGGGGAACTTTTCCCGTGAACCTTCCGGAAAAAAACCTCAATATTTTGAATATTTAGAATCGCTAGACCATAGCCTTGGACTCAATTTCCCGGTGACTTTTTTTTCGGAGCTTTCTTTCTAGTCATTTTTTGAAACAGAACAAAAAAATTTTTTAAAACCGGGACCTCCCGGGGGGGGGGGGGAACTCCCCGGGAGTAAAACCTCCCCGAACCCCTTCCCCCCACCACCCCTTCTAGGGGGGACAAAAATTAAAATCTTTAATATTTGAGGAAAAAAAAAAAGAAAAATTATATCTTATAAATTTATTATCATTAATTATAATATTTTTATATATAAATATATATATATAATTTACTTAATTTATATATATTTAACAAATTAATATAATATTCATAAATTTTTATTTATAATTTTTATATTAATAGTACACAATAATTAATATCTATTTATTGAACAAAAAATATATATATGTATTTATATGCACAGTGAATATTTACTTTATTTTATATATTATTAATACAATATTAATAATATATTTAAAAATAAAATTATATTAATATTTAAATTTTATATATATATAAATAAATTAATAAAATATGCTGGGGCTCTATATATATATAATTAAAATTCATTAAATATAATTAATAAAATTTTTATTTATAAAAATTATAAATCTAAATAATATAAATATACTAAATATCAGGTCAATTTATTGTAATATATTATATATATATTATATAATAATATTTTTATAAATAATTTTATTTTTCAATTTCTCTATAAATTTTATTAATATTTTCATTTATAATTATAATAATCTTATTTATATTAATATATTATTATACTTTAATAATATTAAATACTATTATTTTAAAAAATTATTAATGATGATATATAATATAATTAATATGGAGAGCTATTGTTGGTTTTGTTGATTGGGTGGGGTTTTAAATGTTTTATTTTTTTAAGCAGTTTGGAAAAGGGACTTTAGGTTTTTGGAAAATAAAGGGGAATGGTTATTAAAGATTTCTAAAGTTTTTAAAAATGGGTTTCAAGGGAGGATTGGGAAAACAAATCTTAGGGGGCGTGGTTTTTTTTAGTGTTGTTTGAGGGGAAGAATTTTATTAAAAATTTTGAAAAAAAAAAATGAAAATCCGTATTAGGAAGGAAAATTTGTTTTTGTGGGAATGGTGGGCGTTTAAAATTAGGAGAATAAAATTGAAAGTACGGTTTTGAAAAAAGGATTTGGGTTTTTCATTTTTCCCATGTGGAAAGGGGGAATTGGGGATTGGGATACAGTCCCGGTTGGGGTTTAAGCGGAATTGTTATTTAAAAAGTGGGTTTGAGTTTTGCGTGCTTGGAAAATTTCGGACTAAAAAAAAAACCGGCTGGGTGGAGGGAACCCGGGGAAAAAAAAAAGTGGAAACTTGAAGAGGTTCATTAAAAAAAAGAAAAAAATGGGCACAAAATAACAAAAGAAGAAAATTTTTGTGGGGGGAAAGGTTTTTTTTTTGGTAGGTAAATGCGCCTTTAGAGAAGACAATGAATTTTTTGGGCATTTAAAAAAAAATTTAAGTGGTTGGGGGGGGAAAAATGGGCGGTTTTGAAGGGGGGTATTGTTTTTAGTTCTCTTGATTTTTTCCCCCCCCACCCCTTGGGGGCCACAGGCGGAATTTCTAAAACCCCCCCCCCACCAGGAAAAACCGGAGGGATTTTTTTGCCATAAGGTTGAGGAAAATCGGGTTTCCGGGGCTTTTTTTTCGTTTTTCCCCGTGGAAAAAAAGCATTCTTTTAAAGGTGGTTTTTTTCTGGAAATTTTGAAAAACAGAAAAAAAGGTTGTTTTTTTTTCCTTTCCACCTTAATAAGGGGTATTTTTTAAAGGGGGGGCGTGTTTAAGGGGGGCTCGGGCGTTTTTCTTTTTTCGGACCTTTTTCGTTTTCATATTTTTTTTTTTCTTTTTCTAAAAAAACCTCTTTTTTTCTTGTTCTTTTTAGATATCAGCTTCGGCCAAAAACCTTAAAAACCCCCCCAGTTTGGGGGGGGAGGAAGGGGGAAAAGGGGTGGGGTTTTGAATGATTTTTGGATGATGATTTGATGATGGTTGAAATTATATTTTAAATAAATAATATTAAATATATAATTAGTTAATTTATTTTTATTAGTATATATAATTATTATAAATTATATAATATATTATATAATAAAATAAATTTATTATATATATATATTTAAACAAGTGTTAGTAAGTTATGCATAAAATTTAAATTATAAATAATTATTAAGTTTTTATATATACTATTATTAAATGAAAAATATAATAAATATTTTATAAAAAAAAAAAAAATATTTCTAAATATATGTTGTATATATCTTAAATTTAATATTTAAAAATGGCTTAAATATAATAATATCAAATGAAATATTCAAGCAAAAGTAAAATATTATAATATTAATATATAATTTATATATTATTATTTTTATATTTAAAAATAATTTAACGAGTTAAATATTATAAAAAAATATATATTTTTGGAAATTTTTTATAAATATAATATGTTAAATTTATGACTAAAAATTAACCAATATATAATAAAAAAAAAATTTTCGGGTTTATTTTAGAATTAGAGAAAATATTAATTAAATTATAATTTATAAGCAACTAATGTATTATTAATAATTTTATGAACTACTCAATAAAGCTTACTACAATAATTACGAAATTATTTTTTTTATTAATATATAATATATAAAGAAAATATTATAGTGAATTGTTAATTAATTTTTATATATAACTTCTCTCCCTTATATACAACATTGTTTTACAATATTTTATTATAATTTAAATTATATTTTATTTATTATAATATTAATTAAATATATTAATATTTCTTTTTTGGGGGCAGAAAAGGCCAAAAAAAACAGTTTTCGGGGTTGTTTAGGGAAATTAAAATATATAATTATAGTAGTATTATTATTTAAATAATTCCATAAAATATATACATTTTTTTGTTTATTGTTATATTTTATCAAATTTATTTTCATTTAATTAATACAGTCTATTATATATTATATAAGATAGATAAATTTATTTATATATTAAAATATTTTTATAAAATACTTTAATAATTATATTTCTTATATTTTATACTTTTATTTAATTAAATTATTTACAATATGTAAATTAATAAATTACATATATAATTAAATATATATAACACAAATTATAGCCCATGTGTTATATAGACATTCAATAAGAACAAGGGGGGAATAAAAAAAATTAAATGGAACTATTAAATTTAAATAAAATTTTGGAAAATTAAAAAAAAAACAAAAAAAAAAAAAAAAGATAATATTAAATATTTTAAAAGGAAAACAAAGGATATTGTCTGAGAATTTTTGGATTTCTTTTTTTCTTTTTAACAAACAATAAAAATCTTTTGATTGCTAGTTTTTTGATTTTCTTTTAAATTCCTTTATCTTTAAATTAAATTTTTTCTTGGTGGAAATTCATTTTTAGTGAAATAAATGAATGGGCTATTCTTTTTTAAAAAAAAAAAAAGGGGGGCCTTATTTGTTTCTCTTTTGAAAAAAAGAGAGTTTTTTTCTTTTTTTTTCTTTTCAATTTGTTTGAAATTGAAAAAAAAAGTTTTGCCTGTGAAAAAGCCCTTTTCTAGGTTGTTAGTGAAAATTATTTGTTTTGAATTTTTCCCCACATTTTTGAGTTTGAAGGGGCTAAAATGGCTTTAAAAAAAATTTTTCCACTTTTTAAACAAAACCAATCTAAAAAAAAATTTCTATGGAAAACTTGGCCCCCAACCATATTTTCCAAAAACATTTTTTTTATTTCCGAAATAAAAAAAATTACCCCAAATAAAAAAATTTTTTTTGGGGGAATTAGGATCTGGGTCGAGTTGGGGGAGAATTAAAAATAAACCCTTTTATAAAAAAAATTAAGTGTAAGTTTAGGGTCCGCATTTCCAATCGTCAATAATAACTTCTGAAAAGATTCCCGGGCATTTTGGGTTTTTTCAAAAAAAAAAAAAAACATTCATTTTTTTTTGGAAAATTAATTTAAATTGTTTTTAAATTTTAGTTTTTAAAAAGGCTTTAAACAATTTTTTTAAAAATTAAATTTTTAAATAAAATTAAAAACAGGCAAATTAAAAAATTTTTTTTTTTTTTAAATTTTTCAGGAAAGGCATTTGAAATTTTAATCTGTTGGCCCAAAAAACTTTTTCCAAAAATTGTTTTTTGAAAAAAAAATGTTTCGTTTTATATTGTGTTATAACAACCTTCTAAAAAAAAAAAAAAAAACAAAATAAAAAAAACCATTTTTTTCAAAACAATTTTGCTTTAAATTATTGATTTTTAATGGATTTCTGTGAATGTTTGTCGATTGAATCTCGGAAATTATGTTTGGGAAGAATTTGAAATTATTGTAAAAAATTTACTGGTAATTATAAAAAGCGGAGTGTTTTTGAAAAGAATTTCCTAATTTTAAACAAAAAAACATTAAATAAAATAAAAAACTTATTAGCCCCAAAAAATTGGGGCTTTTTGGTCTTTTTAAAAAGACCTATTTGGAAAAAAAAAAAAGAATTTTTCTAAACAAGTTTTTTTAATTTTTTAAAACAATAATTAAAATAATCTTTTGCGATTTGGCATTCTTTGATTAAGGGTTTGGAATTTACATATTGCGGCTTTTCAAAACAAATGCTTTTAAAAATTTTTTTTTTTTTTTTTTTTTCATTTAAAGGGGACGTTTGGGGGGGGGGGAAAAAAACCAAAAAATTTTTCCCCCAAAACGAAAAATTTTTTTTCCCCCCCCACCCGTAACCCTTGTTGTCTGATTGATGAATGTTTTGGGAAGGGAAAAAAAAAGGGGGTTTTTTGTTTTCCATTTTTGTGTTTTTTTTTTCTGGGAAAAAAAATCCCTTTTCTTTTTTTTTTTCTTTTTAAAAAAATAGCTTAGGTCAGCCTGGCAAAAATCTAAAAATTAGCGGGGGGGGGCATTATAGTTTTGGCCATTCTTTTTCGATTTTTTTTTTTTGCCATTAAAAAGCCTTTAAATGGGGAAGTTTTGTTTAAACAAAACTTCCCAAAACAGGAAGTGAAACCAAGTGGCCATTTTTGAAAACATCTCTAGCAAAAAACGCCCGCGGGGGGATTTTAAAATTTTTCGGGTGCGGGGACAGCCACATAAAAGAAACCCCCATAGCCTCTTTATTAAAAAAAAAAAAACATTTTTTTTCTTTATTTTTTTCATTGCTTTTTTTAAAACCCCCCGACCCACACCCATTTCTTTTATCGTTCTTTTGGGGGGGTTTTTTTTTTTCCAATCAACGAAAAAGTTTTTTAATATTTTAAATATAATTCGAACAGTTTTTCGTTGAGGTGTTTTCGACAACACTTCAAGAATAGAGGGATTAAAGGGAAAAACAAAAAAAAAAACAAAGAAAAAAACCAGTTAGGAGGGGGGGGCAAAAAGGGTGCATGAACCTAATCCGGGAGGACTTTGGGTTTTCCCCAGTTTTTCAAAACCAAAAAATTTAATTAAGTCAAAAATATATATTGGCCCATTTTGCGGGGGGAAAAAAAAAAAAACCCCAAAATAAACACAAAAACCTAACCCCAAAACCCCCAACCCACCCTTTTTTTAAGGGGGGGGCCTGTCCCAAATTTTTCCTTAAAAACCAAAGGTTTTCAAAATTTTAAATTATATTGTAAAATTCTCATTCATTTTATTACGAGCAAGAAAAAAAAGTTACAAATATCTTCTCTATGCTTATATTTATCCATGGTTCTAAAAAATTTTAAGCTTTTACTTTTTACAAAAAGCCTTTTAACTTTAATGGTTTGTAAATCGGCAAATACTGTTTTAAGTTTACCTCCCAAATAAACATGCGGGGGTTTTATCTGCTTGTATAAACACACCTAAAAAACTTTTTTAAAAAAAAAAACCCCGGCTCCCCCCCCCAAAAGAAAAAAACAAAAAAGGGCTAACGGGTTTTTTTCTTTTTTTCAGAACCTTAATTTTTTGAGAACCCTATTTATAGTTAATAATTCCATAAGTGACATACAAGAAAGACTTTCTTTTTCCCAATCCTCTATCCTCTAAAATTGCTTTTACGGCAAAAAACAGTTGAATTTTCCATTTTGTCATTCATTGGGAGACTTCAAACTATTGTTTTCGAAAAAAATGACGATATTTACAAAAAAAAAAAAAATTAAACAAACAACACCCAAAATTTTACATAGGAAAATGAAAAAATTTTTTTTCCCAAAGGGTACCCACGTCCTTTTTCCCTAAAACCCATTTTTTCTTTATTTGTGGGTTTTTCCCCTTAGGGAAAAAAAAAAAAAAACTTTTGTTTCTCATGATGGCTCCAATGAAATTCCCATTTATGCTTTAATTTTTTTATGGACTTTCATATTCAACGAAGTTCTTTCCACACTTTATGGCTTCAGATTTTGAGAGGGCAATCTCGTCCATTGGTGCGGCGGAAAACTTTAAATTTGGGCAGTATTACGGGGGACGATCTGGGGGGGGGGGGGGCAATGTTTTTGAAAGGGGAGGGGGAGGAGAAAGGAGGGGGGGATTCTGAAAAAAAGGAAAAACAAAAAGGGCTGGTTGGAAAGTTGGTTTGGCCGGGAGGGGGGGAAGGGTTTGGGAGGGAAAAAAAGGCAGGGGGAGTATTTTTTTTTTTTAAAGGGGGATGGACAAAAAAAAAACCCATTTTTTGTTAAACAAGGGAAAGGGGGGACAAAGGGGAAAGTGACTGCTTTTGCTTCTCTTAAAAACCGGAGAAAAAATTTGAGGAAGGGAATTTTTTTTGAGAATTGAAATGGGAAAGATGAAACGGTAAAGGAAGAGGGAAAAGGGAGGTGAAGGGGGGGCGGGAAATATAAACTTGGGCAATTTTTTTAATATCCTCCGGAGGGTGGTTTTAAATAAAAACCCAGGAAAAAAGGGGGAGGGGGGAAAGTTGAAAAAATAAATATTAGGGGCCGAGAAAAGGAAATGGGGGAAAAAAGTTTTTTTGGAATTTAGGTTATTTGATTTTTGGGGTTTTCTTTAAATAAAAACCCCCCCATAAGTGTCTGAAGGATTAGGAAAAAAACCCTACAGAAAAAATAGAGGTTAAAAAAAAAAAAGGTTTTGAATTTTTTTAAAAAAAACCAAGGGGCATAAAAACTTTGGGGACTTTCTCCACACTGCTGTACGGGAAGCGGGGAAACCATTTTGGGACCCAACAAACGATAAGAGGAAAAGAAGGGAGGGAAGTTAGGGGAATTTTTACAAAAAAGGGGGGCGGGGTTTGGGAGATGAAGGGGGATAATTTTTTAAATAATAACTAGGAATTTTGGGGAAAAAAAAAAGAAATAAAATAGGGAAAAAAAAAAGGGTGAATAAAAGGAAAAAAGGGGGAAAGTTATTTAAGGAGAAAGGGGATTAAATTAGTTTCTTTTGTGGAAAGAAGGATGGGAAAAACAAACTTGGGAAAAACAAATTTAGGAATTTTTGGAAGAAACTTTTAAACTTTAGGATGGTTTAAGGAAGTGACAAGAAAATTTTTTTTTTTTTCTGGGGGGAGAGGGGGATTTGGAAAAGGCCCCAGGAAGAAGGAAATGCCCGAAAAAAAAAGGAAGATTGGGGAATAATGGGGGGACCAAACCAGGAGGGGTCGCAAGGAAAAAAAACCCCTAAAAGGGGTGGGGGGGAAAAGAAACCCGGAAAAAGAAAAGAAGATTCTTGGCGGGAATCGGTGGGGGCAAGGAAACTCTTCTCGAAAAGGGGATTTGTCAGGGCTTTTTTACCCAAAAAAATTTATAGGGATTGGCTGAAAAAGGAAGGGAAAAAGGGAGATAAATTTTAGGTTTTTTTGCAGGAAAAAGGGAGGGGGGGGGGGACGTTTTTTTTTTGTAGGGGAAAAAATTATTGCCTGGACTAAAACTCTTTTTGACAGGGGATTAAAAAAGAAAAATAATCCTTTTTAACCACCCCAATCTGAAAAGGGGGGGAAAAGGGGGGAAAAAAAAAAGGGAAAAAAATTACAGTTTAAAATAGTTTTATTAATAATTTATAATAGTATAATTTATTTAATATAGTATATATATTATAAAAATTATTATTAATAGAAATAATATAAACAAGATTTTAATTTATAAATAATAATTATAGAAATATAAATATTAAATATTTTTAAAATGATATATATTTTTTTTATCTACATCAGTGTAGGGGTATATAAATATTAAAAAAATTATTATAAATATTTAAATATATTATATGTGATAAAATAATAATATTTATTATATATTGATTATCATTGTTTATATTTTAATATATATATTATTTAAAATTTTTAAATATATAATAAATTTAATATATCTATGATAAATATATTTAATTTTTTCTTATATTCTGTCGTATTTTATAAATACAATTACTATAAATTATAGAAAGCATATCATAATAATATCATTATAATTTATATCATATTAATAAATATATTTAAATTATAAATAAAAAAAAATATAATTTAACATATATAAAGTAAACAATAAATTGCATACTAAGTTCGTTAGGTATATATAAATCAAATTTATACTACTTGGTATACTTATCCTATTTATATTATAATATTTTATGAGGATGCCCAATTGTTATAATTATTATATATATTAATTTATTAATTATATTTTATATAAATAATATAAATACTAATTATAATTATTTATATATATCTATATTATAATAATTTAATATATATACATTTTTTTTATATTTATTTAAAATTTTTATACAATAATTTTCATTTTTAACTATTGTGTAAAACAGAAAATATATTTATAATTATTATTTTTTTTTAATATAATAACAATTAGTTATTATTATATATTATGAAATGAGAAATAATATTATAATTAATATTAATAATTCTATATTTATTTTTAATATAATATTATATATAATTATTTTTTAAGTTTAAAATTTTACCTAATATTTTTATAAAGTGAAAGTGCTGTTTGGAATATATATTATCCTATATATTCTTGAATTAATTAAATAATATTATAAATATATTTTTGAATATCAATAGAAAATATTATTTATAAGTAATTATTTATTCATATATTCATAAATTATAAACTTATATTTTTTATTTTATTTATAATATTATATTTCAGCCATATAATATTCTATTTTTATAAAAAAAATAATGATATATTATATTTATATTTAATCGAACTATAATAATATTATTTTAATTATTATTATTATTATATTTATTAAATAATTCAATATTAATCGTATA
>JABUQX010037185.1:0-17500 GCA_015478945.1 Trachelipus rathkii | reverse complement strand
TTTCCTCTATATTTTGCAACCGAAGCAGCCAACATCCGCAGATTTTATTTCTTCATCAAAATCATTTATATTGATTAGGTCCTCCAGATGGAAGCCCCGAGCAGAGAACCCTAAGAAGCACTATATATTTTTCCTCACTCCAATGTTCAAGTCTTCTTTGGCACTATATTTTTCCCCAATCCAATGCCCAAGTCTTCTTTGGGTATTATATAAGATGGGCATTATATAAGAAGGAAAACAATGCAAAGGTAAGAAATTGAAAAAGATTTGTTAATTTATGTTATAAACATGAGAAAAAAAGTTTTCACTTGAAAGACTGACTTAGTTTATGCTTCAATGGTTGTGAATCCGGCATGTTGATTCTCAGTCGCTACAAGCGATGGTTCGATCTCAGAGGAGGCATTGTTAAATATAAAAAATTTTTATCTAAAAATAATTAACTGACCTCACGACCTCTTAAGCCAAGACTCAACATTTCTTCAAATCCTAGAAATAATGTATCTACTGTTGTAGATAGTGGCGAAGTGGACCCGGTTCGGCGAACAGGTAAAAAGACACTTTTCTGTTTGGTTAAACGGGATAGTGAACCGGCAGTTAACTCTTATGACAAAGCAGAGAACCGTTTGTTAAAATTTTGGCATCTCACCTCTGGTTGAAGACATTTACAGTGATGTGCAATATAAACTTTTCACACACACCAAGCTACGTTGCGCTAGCTTGTGTGTGACTGGCGTAACTTGGAAATTTTTCTGTGGGGGAGGGGAAAGACCTCTTTATCTGAGGACTTCAGTAAACCTGTCATGAATTTTTATTGACTCAGCAAATTTCTGGGGAGGTAATACCTCGCTGCTTCTCCTAGTTATATATATATATAAATAATAATTATAATATATATATATATATATATATATATATATATGATATATAGTATTTATATATAAATATATATTTATAATATATATATAATATATATATATTTTGACGTTAGGTGTACAGACCCACCACTGGCTACAATGAAAGCGGCACACATATTTTCTTCGGGCTTAGAAAATCAGTACACATTGGGAAGGCCCTGGTTACTATATATGTTTCCACCATCTAATAGTAATAAGATTTATTGATTAGTAGAATATAATAAATATTTAGTCTAGTCAAATAAATAAACTAAATAAAATTTTATATATTATAATTATATAATAATTTATTATATATTATATATAAGTTATATATATATTTTAAATTTATATTATTTTGGGACTAGTAAGTGTATAAATATATTATTAATAATTATTATCAATACTCTATCAATAATTATAAAACATTTGGGAACCATTGATAACCATATTATTCATAATATATATTAGATATCGTAGAGCCGGCTTATTCCGGAGGTTGCCGTAAGTAAAAATTTCCACCGGCACAGTAGTATGCCGATCCGATTGCTCAGTGCGCCTCCCTGAGATTACACGGAACAGTCCAAAAATCACGTAGTAAGTAATTCCCTGCCTTTAATCGATCAAAAAAATAACTCGAGGTTTTATTTCGAAATAATAAAATTAATTAATTAAATATATTAATTCTAATATTATTACATTAATTATAAATATAAATATAATATATTAATTACGATTCATGCACATGTACTAATAATACACATCTAACACACACTATACAACTAACACTAATCAAATACAGCAACATAATTATATTATATATAATAATTTAATATATTTTATAGATATTAATAGTTATATATAATATATATTAAATAGTAAGAAAGCAGCGGAGGTATTCGGTTTATATATTCCACCTATAATGATAATATTATTGAGCCTATAAGGGGTTCAATATATATATATCATGATCATGAGTTTATAATATATATATATATATATGCAATTAGTATATAATCATATACTAAAGTATTTTATTTTATATATTATCCTGGTTCATTGATGCTCGCTATTATATCCCCTCCACTCCCCTCACCACGACCATCAAGTCCCGCCGACACCGACTCTCTGTACTGTTGTGTGTCCAGCATGCCGGCTGGACCCTACACACTCAAACATGGTCTCAATTTGTCCACATAGACGCTGGCGAGAAATGGGGTGTGGTGGTAGTGATGGGAGAGAGAGGAGGAAATAGCTGAGGATTGCAACTTTCAAACCTGTCATCTAAAGATTCATAGATACTATTTCATACACTGAATGGATTAGACATTTGTCGTCGAATATACGGCTTTTCTTATTCTCATATTCGTTCTCTTGTCTTCTGTTGTCCATATATGAGTTACTCTTTGCCGTGCTTCATATCTCTCGGTTTATTATAACCATATACATGAGAAAATTGTAGTTCCTTTTTACGTCTGATCCGCCGAACTCGAGTCCCACATTCGCCATCATATCTACAACAGTTTAGATATCTAATTATATTATTATTATTTATCATTTATAATTATTAGCGAAACTATATAAATGGATAGAAAGGGAATAGCAATGTAAGCAGTTTCTTTTGTCTTCTCAATCGAGTTCGTGATTTGTCATTTCATTTCAAATGATATATAATACTAATTTTTTTTAAGAAATATAAAATTTTTATATTCAATATATTATAATACAACATGCCTCCCTGAAAGATCGATACTCATCCGAGCGTTACTAATGATGCGACATGAGAATATCATAAAAATGCCCGGTATTTACACAACCTAATTATATAGAAGTCACAATATATAACTAAGTATACATAGTCTATTATTCAAGTGATAAAATACTATATTATTTTTCATGTTTATTAAATACATAATAATATTATACAAATAATTTATATTATATTATATTATCTATATATACAAATTTATAGTATTATATTACATAAGGTAAAAGTTAAGCATCTAGATGTTTCGAGAGGGCATGTGTCTTTGCACTTCTTCATATAAATGTGTTATAAGCCTCGAGCCGTGTTTTATAACTTAAGAGCCCTCATTTTGTTTGAAAGTCATTTCACTTTAGTTCTTTTCCTTTTCTGATTGACTACCCAAATGCGCACCGAAGATCTTAAGTTGAGCCGCTAAAAGTCGATTGAAGGAGTATTTAACCTCTATCTATTATGACCGTTTGTTGAGGTTGACCATAACGGTTTATCTGAATCACTCTAGAAATGAAACCTATATATGAATGAAGAGTGGGGAGCTTCTCTGTCTTTCTCTCATTTGTTTAATTGCCATAAGAGGCTACGTTTTGAGCTCATCTTGATCTTTTTGTATAGCGTGAGTGAGGAAAAACCATACTAGCAATACCGACTAATACATACGCCCGTGATCTCTACATTCGTCTATCGTGAGGCGACCTTTGTCATCTGACTGTGGATCATACTAATCACTATATTAAATTGAATGCATATTATATGCAGGATCAGAAAATTATAGATATATAGCAGCGATCTTCTAGCTACTATCGACTGGCTCAAGTTGTCTAAAACTACATTTGTATGTAGGCTAATTCAAGACACAAGATTTGATGTGAATCAGACTGATGGACTATGGCAGCCTTAAAATTATTTATATAGCAAAGAGAATTATATTAGTAGTGGTAATACGATTCAAGAAACAATTTGCGTTATAAGATTTAGGGCCAGTGAGCAAACAATAAGCATGTCGGAGCTAAGAGCTAGATAATTAGTCTCTTGACAAAGCAAAGACTTTAAAATGCACAACAAATCTAGAGTGTAATACAAATAATTCAAGAGATACAACGTTCCACACTGACTTCGAGGAAACAGTAGCAGAGCTTCATCTTTTTTAGCTACAAAGATGCAGCTGTCTGTATCACTAAAATGTAGGAACGACTTTTATCTTTAGACAATAAATATTCTCTCCATCGAGTATTTGTAATAGGATCTCTTGCGTGGGCTGTAGCCGAACGCACTATGACAGATAGACTAAGAGGTATTTACGACTTTGAAGTGTTATTATCGCATAAGCATGTAGCGTACAGAAATTATTTATGATTTTAATAGCCCGCAAAACCACTACATTTTCCACCACGATATCATGCCGGCTTGACATTTGGCCCACATGCCCAGACCTTTCCGGCGTCTACTGACAACTTGTAAGTGCTTCTGTATGGGCAGGGTGCTGCGGGCCTCACAGACCTGAATTTATCACCCAAAGACGTAGATTGACACGACAAACGAGAGTGCAATATTGAAACGGAGATCTATGATTCGTTTTATCTAGCATATTAGCGTGACTCTAAGTATTTAATCACGCCTCAACATGCATATTACTCAAAAGGCTCGATGTAACAAAGGTCGAGTTCAGGATCGGAGAAACGAGGTGATAACGATTCATTGGAGAGTAGGATAGAGGAGATGCAGAGAGAGAGTTAGGGAAGGGGAAAGAGGAGGTTTATAGTAGGAGAGAGAAGGTGTTCCCTATTGGGTCCTGCAAGGGAGAGCGCGAGGTGTCCATTTCAGGATAGCCCTTTCACAGTTAGTTCTAGTGAAATAATATCCGACCCACATTGTGGTACGTGTTGTATTGATACGCGCAAAATTGTATCAATTCATAAAATAATGTAAGTAAAGCTGCGATTCGTAGCTTTCCAAAACAGCCCAATTAGTTCGGTCGTGTTGTGCTTTCACACACGTAACCCTTAACTCCTCGCTTGATTATCAGGTGTGAATTGCTAGGGCCAATCCTTCAGTATCCGTGTCTTTATTAGCGCTCGTTACGACATAGGTAATATTTAAGTATTTCTCTTATCACCCATCCCTCGGGTAAACACAGGAATGTATACTCCACCCGCGTCCCTTTAGTTTGATGGAGGATAAACGCTAACGTAGGCCACGCTCCCGAAATATTTCTCACGTGCTAGTCTGCTATTGAGTATTTGCAGGATATGAAATAGGGATGTCACTTTCCAAACATATGTATTCTCTCTATGAGGAGATACCTGTAGGGAAGCTTTCTTAGAGACTATTATACAACTCACACGAGGTAACAAGACGAGCTGTCGAAAATTTATATGAGCTATTTATACTGGGACAATTTTATTTTTCTATGATTTGACGCACCAGTCTGTTTGGGAGGGAAGTAATAATCATTCAATTAATTGCTTATCTGTAATCGACTCTCACCACCGAATACTAGCGAAATCACACATACCATAAAATACTATAGTTATCAATATGATTGAGCTACTTATATGTAACACTACCATTAATACTTCTTAAATGAAAAGACATATCGTGCTCACAATGAATAGGTTTTATACATACCTGTAATTCTCAGCTTCATAGTCAGAGTCAAGAGAGGTCTCACGGAAGAAATGAGCTTTTCACATTCAGCACTCCTCTTGGTCAGGACTATGCTCCGTCCCCCCAGTGTCGACATTCGCACTTTATGACTAGCCTCTACCAAACTTTTCTTAATTAGTCTCTTCGTGCCTTTTCCGTTTCTAATTATCAGTTGGCTACTTTTCATCCCTGCAGCAATGGTTAGTATCTATCCTTATCTTTCGAGTACGACTAGCTCACATCTATGGGTAGTCAGCCTGCCATGTCTTGGGACACTACTCGATGTCCATGCCAAATACATCATGGACGAGACGTACACTAACTGCAGTTTCTTTCACTGGTGGGCGTTAGCACCGGTAACGATTCGCAAGCCTTATCTCATTTACCTTACCATCGCTGCTCATTCGGCTTTTCAGCTGGTTGTCTAAATCATTGAATGCTTGTTCTTTCGATAGGTTCTGACATAAGGATTCTCCATTACATTTAGGTTATTCAGGTACCTATGTCTTCTTTAAACAAAGACTAGGACTTTCTAGTACAGCTTATAACCAGTCAGAGATGCCACGTGTTTTATGAACATTAAGATGTTTTGAACCTCCGGGAACGTAGCTTCGTTCTACATCGCTCACGGAGGCTATTTGTATGTAAGGGGAGGCACTCTATATAGGCCAGAGTTATTATAACATTAGGGGTCATAGGCACATTATTAATTGTCATATCGAGTACAGAATAACCTTACGTAAGGAAATGTATAGGAGACATTTATTTACTACGACTCTTGTTTAAAGTCGTAACTAATGTGAGCAATTATCAGTATCATCATACTTGGCATAATATTACTAATGATTTTATGTTTCTAGATAACTAAAGATTCTTCTAATATACATAATGAGGTGTCTATATTACGTATCATACTATTCGTTTAAACAATCTCAATAGGTAACAGCGACAGTAGAGCATTCTTTTCGGATTTTTCAAACTGTCGTATAAATTTGTTTTCAATCATCTCTGCACTACAATTTTGCGCTGGCATTAAGTCATTTTATGTCATACTTCTCTATTCCCGATCGAACTATACCATTTCCGTAAATTCTCGTTCTCTGACTCTTCCAGACGATCAGTTTCAAATTATTTCTCATAGCAGGTATTCTTTTCCAACTATAATTTACCTATGTATCCGGAGTATAGAAGGATTCTATGTAAGGATAGCCCTGATTAAGCTACATCACTTGTAAGCTCCTATACATTTAGGTATTCTTCAAAGCACAGGGCATGTAATAAGAGACGTATCTTAAAGCGTATTATTGGTCTATTGCGGACGGTATAGTGATGATTCTTTCGTATCCGCTCCGTATTTTTACAGGCTGTACAGAACATAACACTGTGCACCGGTCTTGCTAATATATTTACTGAATAAGAATTTGCCGTGTCGGAATTTCTCATTATCGCAGCCCTGCTACTACTTATTTATGTCCTATCTTTAATTTTGTAAAACTGAATAAATAAATTTATGAATTTTATCCACTGGACACTTGTCTGTATCATTTTCCAGCATTCAAATCCAAATGGAAGATTTCCTGGCTTTTATTTTAGTTTCCACAATTTTCACACTGTTCATTTCTTAATTCTTTCACCTAGCTTGCATTCATATTAGTCCAAACACCATGTCATCACTAAGTAGTACGAATAGTTACCTATGTCTACCATACTGATTTACGTTACCTTTAATCACGTCTCGTTATTGAGTATACGTTTCCATCATCGTAAAAAAATGTAAAAAACATTTATTCTTCTTCTCCCTCGCCAGTCCTTTATATCTTTTTCATTTAATCAATAAAATGTATTTATGAAACATTTATGAGTCCCTTTATCAGGGGGGTTATACTTCTCGTCGCATACTCCACAATGTATAACTAATCACACAATTCATGTACTCATATACGCACTTTATTATAACTATGATCTCTATTGATCGTTGTACATCACACATGCTCACACATTTTTTATGCATCCTTATATGGCCATAATTGGTATGAGTCATTTTGATAGGAAGTCTGCTGTACAATTTCATACCATTATAAATAGGTTAATGATTACATTAAGAGGCAATACTTTTAATAAGGGAATAATTAATACATTATATATAATTCTATTATTATATATAATTATATATTAATATAATATTTCTATATATAATAATATAATATATTAATTTTATATTATTGATTAAATTAATTAATTAGAAAATTAATTAATATCTTTTTTGTATTGTAAGGTTAAAGTATTTTGTTGTCTTTATTATTTATTACTTTATCATAAATAAATATTTACTGTTATGTTAAGCGGTAAAAATAAACGAGCCCCAGGTTCAGGATATGAAAAACTGTTTTTACATACGTAAAAACCAAATAAAAGCGTATAAATTAATTTAATTCTGCATCTGACCAATTCTACTACTCCGTAGGTCATATATAAGAGATTAAAAGGATTATGTACCGGCCACTCGACAATAAATAGGATAATTACATTTCTACTTCTTTAATACCATAGCATTAATGGAATCTTACCTAATGAATACATGCGACCGACGAAATGTTTATCTAAGTTTTTTGACCATTACAGAGAGGCTTAAATTTCATTAGAAATAATACCAATTTTATATTTAGGCACTATCGATCCTCCGACTCTTCCGTCTATACTGGATTATTACCATTTTGACCCTGGTAATTATAGGGCTTACAATAGTCCTGGTGAATGACTAAACGAAGGACTTTAGTACCTTCTAATAACTTTATAGACTAAATTATATTTGGCTATACGATACGTTAATTTACGCAACCCCACATTTCATTTCGCAACATGGTAATTTTTTGAAATTTATTATCTTATTGAACCGTCTAGAGATATTAGTCTATAAATCGCATCCGGGGATAAGCCTATTGGTCAGAGAGAGTAATGTGATATAAGTCTCCACAAACCTTAACCATATGGTATAGCAGCGGTGAAGTAAGAATATACTTTAAACAGGCATTTATAGCGAGGAGAGAGAAGAGTGTCATGTATTTGGTATCTGTGGGGAAAGGAGTTGAGGGTGATTTGGTGTCTTATCCTCGTCTGTAGGAGCTGGTCATGTGGCACTGATGCAGTAGGATAACTGAATAAACAGGATAACGGAAAATATGGGGCGGGCCAAGGGTCATTGTCAAATAATACCAGGCTCTTGAGAGATGACTTCTCTGTTAGCGGATTGAGAGGGGCATGGGGAGAGAAGTAAATAAGAGATGAAATGAAGTGCGATTTAGATAATTTGTATGTAGTGAGATAAGAAATTTTTATTAGTATTCTTATTAAATATTAGTATTTTTAATTAATAATAATGTTATAGTTTAAAATTAAGGTAAATGAACTTATTTTTAGTTTGTTAATTTATATGAACAATTAAATTAGCGAGTGGGTGTGTAAGAGATAATAGAGGTAATAATTAAGCAGTCAAAGGCGTCAATTGAGAAGAGTGAAGGCGCTTGCTGGTAGAGAATTCTGGGCTAAGTAGTCAGAGGAGTTGTCTCTACGTCGCGCGCTCTCTTCGTTCACTCTCTCTCTTACTTGCATTTACTCTCTGACTTTACTCTTGCTTTACAGTCGTTCTATCTCTGTCATAACTATACTTCATTTCGTGCTTCTTCTTACATACAATCTCTCTTTCTCATAACATTTTTCTTTTAGTTAAGTATCACACATTTTCCAAACTTCGATAAGATCTACATACTAAAACTTGTCAGTACTAATCAAAAATAAAGTAAATTAACAGTTATATATTAAATATTAAGGGGACGTGGATGGCCTAGTAGAGTATAATCATGTAATAGATATTATTTTTCATTATAATAGGAGGAGCATATTTGTGAATTAGATCAACACTTGAAGATAATCGTTTAAGTATTTTAATATTGAATGTTGTCACTTAAAACTACGTCTTTTCCTATGCTTAACACAATAAAATAGTTTTCAATAAAAGAAAAGGTAAACGTCAAAATAATTATAATATTAGTGTAAGTAAATCTGCTGTGTGAGTGTAAGTAATAATACTGTGTGTGAGTGTATGTTAAATCTATAGTGTGAGTGGTTAAGTATAATAATCTTTAGCGTGCTTAGTATAGTACTTCTTGTGGTAGTAGTAGTATATAGTGTATAATAGTATATAGATAATCTAGGGTAATAATGTAATAGTAGTCATAGTGTAGTTAATATTAAGGTTGTATATAATTAAGTGTCAATAAGTGAATTTTAGTGTGTAATAGGATTTCATTTATGAGATTGGGTGCAGATACTCGAAATTTTGTATAAGGTTTTCAGTTTCCTCGCTATGTATGATATGAAGGGTGTGTGTTGGGCGGATGCTGCTCGTAGTGATCTTTTTGTTGTCGCTCGCTCCGCTGTCGTCCGCTCTGTGTGACTCGTCAATTGAGCGCTGTGGTATAAAAAATTGCATCTATGCTAACGTAGTCTATAGCTATATATGTAAGGGCGCTCATATTAAGAGAAGAAGGGAAGAAGTAGAAGGTTTAGTATAAGAAGAAGAAGAAGATATACATAAGAAAGTAATTGTTCGGAAATTCTACTTTAAATGGATAGAAAAAAATATACTTAAATTACACAGAATAGGAAATTTTTTCGGTTTACGCAAAAATGAATGATTTTATCATTTAATAATCAGTAATAACTCAATTATATTATAAAATATATAATTTAATATATATAAAAATTATTTAGGGTTTTAAATTTATTATTTAAATATAAAAAATTATTTAATATATGTAATAATTGAATGTATTATTAATTAATTTTTATTCAAATTATTATTATTACAAATCGTTATTATTATTATTATTATTATTAAAAATAATATAAATTAATTAATTAATATTTATTATAAATATAATTAAATAAAAATAATAATATATATTTATAATAAACCAGAGTATTAATCAGATATGATTAACATAATGTTATAATAAATATATTAAGTATTAACAAACTGGTTATGTCTAGATATGTTAAAACAGTAAAGCAAGTTAATAGTTTAAGCAGGATAATGCAGAAGATTAAGCTAGAGTTAAAAATGCAGTTAAACATAAAACATACATAATAATGCCCCTCTTAGTGTTGTTATGTATCTCTTCCTCTCATCATCTATTATAAATAAGAAGCATCTAGGTTTGAAGTATCAACTAGTGTTATGGATAAGAGATTTATTATATATTAAATTAATTATATAGAGTTTAATAGAGATTAATAACAACTGAGTGGATGGAGACCATGTTAATCTGCTCATTCTGTAGGTGTCATTAGCTTAACATGCGGTATAGCACATGACATACACTCCAACCCTTATCGCTTGCTTACATATGCATGAAGACATGAAGGAGATCGGAGCACTTCAAACACTCCTTCACTATTCGGTAGTTACATAGAATTTACTAGCATTTATCAAAAGAGTATGTAGCTGATTTAAAAGTTAATATTATTAGTGGAGGTATAAAAGTTAGTACAGTAACCAGTATAGTAGTGTTAGTTTGATCAGGTCGAGAGCTCACATATAATCGAAATCACCTTTTCAGGATCGATATGTTCACATAAAAGTCACAGTAAATAAAGTCATGGAGTTAAAGAGATGTAATATAAAAAAAGCATTACATTACAAGACTAATTATAGTTTATTTAAATCGACTATCATGAATTTGAATTTTTTGATTATCTTATATATTTAAGTTCAAGGTACTAAATTATTTATGTTTATAAGAATAATATTCGATACAATTGTAGTAAAAATAAAATGATTTATATTATCCTAAGATAATTAATTTTTTATAATACCTCATGGATTTTTTTTCCTGCCTTACTAACTAATTTATTTAAAAATTTTATATACCAAAAAATCTTTTAAAAATTTAAAGTAAAGTATATTATATATAATAATATAATGTATTAATTATGAAAAGATGATCTGAAATATAATTTTTTCGATTAAGCTACACAGCACGTTTATCTATTTCATTGTGTTCCTCTCTCGCTGTATAAATGCTCTTCTACAATTAAAAAGGTATGTAGGGAAGGCGTCATGACAATACAATGATAGAGCTCAATTAGCTAAATTTACACTTTGAATAAGAAAGTTCTTCCTTGAAAATGTGTATGACGCATTATAGTGTAGGAACATTATATATACTCAGATTGCACTTTGGATATGTACTTTGGGATACATGTATGTACTCAGTAATTTTTTCCTAAATATATTACTCTTTGTAAGTATATCTTTTGTACCTTATAAAGGAGAGACAATTCCATTAAAAATTGATTATAAAGCAAGTATTAGATACGAAATCTATTATTTTATATGGGTAAAATTGTAAATTTGGCATATAACCTGCTCTGGGGTCATGGTCAGATGGACTTCGAAGTTAGTAAAAAGTAGTGAGCACAGCCCGTTTTGGGATTTTATAATACTGTATGAGTTTAGTCGTTGTGCGGGAAGGATGTGCGTTCGTAATAAAGACCTTCCTAACGGGCGGACTCTACGTATTCTTTATATTTTTTTTCTTATCATAATAAATTCTGTTCCATATTTGTTTATAATTTGATTTTAGCCACAAAAGGAAGGAGAGATAACTTTTACTTAGCAATAATTTATTTTACCTTTTGCATTTTTTAGTGTTTAGATTTATTAATAGTTTTATAAATTCATATTATTAGGCTACGTAATTGTTAATTGCATCGAATTGTGAATTATTTTTTGTGTTATACCTAAAAAAAAAAAATTTGTTTGATTTATGAAGTATCTTATAAATAAACCTTTATAATATTTTTTTAATAAATATGATTTCAAATGTCATAGCGTGATAGTAATGTTGCTTTTTTATATCTGAGGTGCAAGGTAGGCCATGAGCACAGGCCTTAGCCTCTGGCAAATTTTATAAATTGAAAGTTAGGGCTATGAAGCAGCTTGCAGTTAGCTCTTCATAGCATATTTATATAAATTTACGTATAAATGATATTATTGGTTTAATCATAATTATATAAGGCTATTTGAGATTAGTTATGTATCTTTTGGTACGAGATCACCATTTATCCCCCAAGTATATTACCTTCCCTTATATATATATATATATATATATAATATTATATATATATATATATATATTAATATATATATATTATATATATATATATATATTATCTATATATATATATAATATATCTATATAATATATATATATTGCTTGAAAGTTTGATAAAAAAAAATATAGACTTATATGTTAATTCTGATTAAGCCTATTGTATATTTAAAAAGGATCTTAAAAAATATTCAATTTTTTATATTAGGATCTTTAATTGATAAAGTTATTACTTTCTTCAGTTTTCTATTTTTGCAATTGCTACTGAATGTTAATAGCTTTTTTGCATTTTTCATATGAAAATGATAAATAAATTAAATGTAGTTCTTGGACTAGTGTTTCAAGTTGTTAAATAGCCTACCTAACCTACAGTCCTATAAGAATTTTGCCAAATACTAATCATTCAATCCTCTAAAAGTTGTTTTATTTTAATACAGTAGCTACTTCATATTCTATTATGGTTAGGATATATATATATATATATATTATATATATATATATATATATATATATAAATATTATATAATATATATATATATATATAATATATATATATATTATAATATATAATATATATCTATAAATTATATATATATATATACTATATAGTATATATATGATATATATATATAATATTTAAATTTTAAATAGATAATATTATTTAAATTAAATAAGGCTTAAAGTAGAAAATGATAAGAATTTATTTAGTATTTATCAATGAAATTATCAATATAAATCCTATCGGCAATCCAGATTATTGGTTGACATACCTATATTTTGTATACATGTGTTCTTTATATATCTATAGGTGGTGTAATATTATTTCATATCTTTTCTTTTAAAAAATTTATTTGTGCTCTGCTAATGAATGGATGTGTATGAAGTGATGAGTTATTACTATTCAGTTAGACCCTATATCACTATTTTCCTCCTTTGTACCTAAAGTTTAATATTCTAGGGCAGATTGAAATAGGGGTTTAAGTTTTTTCATTATTCCTTTATATAAGCGTAATAATTCATACTTTTAATAATTCAGACTTTATTATATGGTGCGGGATCGTAATTTCTAATTGATCTTTTCAAATTAACATCATTTATATTTTTGTAAAACACTTTTATTTCAAGTGATAAACAATTTCTTCTTTTCTTCCCCTTGTGATAAAATTCATATTTTAATTCTCAAAAATTACTATTGCTGTGGGAGTATTTTTAAAAGTTATATAATTATTACATTTAAGAAATATGTTTTTTTTTGGCTCAACCTTTCAGGTAATTTTACATAAGTTATATCAAATATAGCCTATATTGCCTCAATATATAAGTTAGATATCGGTTCTATTAGCAATAGCCTACTTTGGGGTTGTGTATTTTCATAATATATATTATATATTATACGTGTATATATTATAAATATATATCTATTATATATATATATATATATATATATATATATATATATATATATATATATATATATATATATATATATATATATATATATATATTTTTTTTTTTTTTCAGGTATAATATATATTTTTTTTTATAATTAGAGCATTATGTTTGGCATTTGTTATATTAGTTTAAAGAATTTTATAAGTGCCAAGGAAATAAAATAAAATATATATATTTTCAAAACATTTTTAATCTTTAAAAGATATCATAATATTCATTGAATGACATGTGTACAAAGCTAAATGTTTAAATCTATATACGATATACTTTTTAAAATATTTTTAAAAAATTCAGATGTTTAATTCTTTTTATTTACTAAGTCAGCTAAAAAGTAATTTCTAGTTACTTTATAGCTATTAACACGTAAATTACAGTTTTATTATTTTTTATTACTAAGTCAGCTGACTAGAAATTACTAGTTACTTTATATGAAGCTACCTAGTAACACATAAAAGAAATTTGTTACCTTTGTGCTGTGCTAACGGACATTTAATGATAATTAATTTGTTTACAATTGTCTGAATTGAAAGAAGTCCCAGACTTGATGCCAATTAAACACTCAAATGTACCAGTATATTTAACACATACTCATTGCAATATTAATGAGGATGAACCTCGAGATCTTAGCACAAAGAAGAAATCACGTCCTGTTCCACCACCATTAGATCTCAGTAAAAGAAATTTAGATCCACCATCAGAATGAAAAGTTCCAAGAATCTCCATTGCTAAAAAAATCTTCCATTAAGAAAAAAGTTAACTTTTTATTGTTATAATAATAATAATAATAATAATAATAATAATAATAATAATAAATAATAATAATAATAATAATTTAAGAAATATAAAAATAGAAATGAGAAGCAAAACTATTGGAAAATGAAATGATCTTTCTTAACTAATTCTTGTCATTTAGATAAGTCTGATGATATATATATAGATGATGATATATATATTATATATATATACTATAATTATATAATATATAATATATATATTATATATATATATATATATATATATATATATATATATTATATATATATATATATATATATATATATATATATTCTATATATAAATCACATTCACTTACACACTCATATTTGCAATACTTAAAATAATTTTGGTAAAGTTGATGACATAGCTGTAAGTTTACAAGGAAGAGAGATAGCTATGACTGAAATATGCAGGTGGTTTGCATTCTCAGAGAGCAGATTTGTATATTATAGCTGTTTTTAGATCTTAGGCATAAAGGAAAGTTTTTAACACTTCATATTGTTGCACACAAAGGCAACATCAATCTGCATAAAATCTTGTAGAATTGTGAAAAAATAAACTTACTGCTGCTCTTAGAGATGGAAATTTAAGAGATGCTATAAAACTATTAAACCTATGTATCTCAATAAGAAACACATCATTGATGTAGGTATTTTTTGCATTGTTGAAGATAATTGTGTGCACTCATCTTAATCTTTCTTAGCTAGCAAGATCATACTTAGCTTGTTAAGCAGAAAGTGCTGCAAGCTATCATATGCTAACCTAGTTTGTAAGAAAGAAATGTTACGGACTAGCTATTGAGAACAGGATTGTGTAGTCAAGAGGTGTAAGCAATTTTGGTTATGGTGGATTCATGACTGGAGTTTAATTTACAAACTGGCAGATTCTGGTCTTGGTATAATCTAAAAATAGGTCTTAATCTTTCTTGTATATTTTTTGTTTTAAATTTACTATCATTTTTATGACTTCATTTTTTGGGAGGAGAGAGATATAGTACATGTTATTTTGTGTTTGGTTCAGTTCATTAAATTTTTTTCATAAAAAAATACTTTGACTTAGCTACAATCATTATAGAGCCATTGATGACATGAGTTTTAATAGGTAGGTAGCCTGATTGAGATGAAAGGAAAATATTTGTAGTAGTCATAAGTGCTGTAGGTTTAATGGTCAGAGTTTGATATACAAGAAATTGAAAAGTCGAAGTTAAAGTGAAATTTTGATGCCTACTCCACAGCATTTCTGAGAATCCTTAATTTATCTTAGTTTTAAAATTGTTAGCGATTATTATTACAGCTACAATTTTTTTTCATTTTTTTTTAATCCTCTGGTGGAGAAGATCTTAGGTCTAAATAGAATCCACTCGGGTTGGAGAGAGAAAAAAACTTGATAAATTGAGGGCCAACATGAACTGAGATATGATTTTTGAAAGTTTAAGTCATAGAAAATAGGGAAAATAGAAGGAAATATAACACAAACAATACCAGTAGTGTGCTTGTAAGAATGAGCATAGCAATTAAGTCCCGGGTTAGAGAATTTGATAGTCCTCAGATAAGTAAGTACGGTATGTGATTAGAGAATTTGAAAGAACAGCGTATGTCATAATAGTAGTTTTAAAGAGAGGGAGGCAGCAGTTTAATGGTGGGAAAAAGATTGCAGACAATCAGTGAAAGTATGAAAATGAATAAAGCAAAAAGTCTTCGATTTCACACCTCCAAGAAGGGGTGTGTGAGTAGAATCACCCCAGATATGTGATGTATACACATACGAGTACAGATAATGGCCCTAAGTAAACAAGTCATTGGGGTTGTGCGAAGAAATTCTAAAGATGATTCAGAACCCCTAACCCCCTTAGAAGTTTGTTTGGTGAGAGAAATATTGTGATCCTTTGAAGAAAGACTATGAACAAAGGAAAAGTCAAAAATATTAAGCAAAGTGGAAAAGTTGGGTTGTGTTTTCAAAAAATATTATACGGTAGTTTTATGAAAGTCTTTGTCGAGTAGA
Source organism: Trachelipus rathkii (assembly GCA_015478945.1). Lineage (NCBI taxonomy): Eukaryota > Metazoa > Arthropoda > Malacostraca > Isopoda > Trachelipodidae > Trachelipus > Trachelipus rathkii. Next base: position 797 of record JABUQX010037185.1, on the reverse strand, counting down.
TAAATAAAGGAATGGAATGGAGTTTTTGGGGTATTGAAAACATACATGTTTTGTTTGCCCTTATTACAAATGAGAGAAAGATCAGAGATTAGTTGTTACAAAGCTGTCCTTCTCCTAGCATCTGTTATTTGAAATTTTGTGGAATGCTTTTTAAACTAAGGAGTATGGATGGGTGATGAAATGACAGAGAGGAGGTCATTGATGAAAAGTAGAAAAAGTTGGGAGATAGGACAGAACCCTGTAGAACACCACTATTAATTTGAAGGATAAACGATTGCCATCTACAACTATGCTGCTATTGGATAACCAGAAAGGTAAATATAGAGTCCGATAGATACCAAAAGAGGAAAGTTTGAAAATCGAAGCTTTGTGCCAGACTCTCTTAAAGGCTTTTGATATATCTAGCGCCATTGCAAAAGATTCAGAGAAATGCCGAAGAGCAGAGGATCAGAAATCAGAGAGAAGGGAAAGAAGATAAGTTTGCCATTCCTTACAAAAGCAAGAGCCATAGTCGTAAGGCAATCAGAAATAAGATTAGAATAATTAAGAAAAGAGGTTTCCAAATCTTTCTCTTAATGATAGTTTAAATTTTTTTTAGAAAGGACAGAAGTTAAAATGATAAGATGAAAGTTAGAGGGTTGAGAGGGGTTCCCCCTCTTTGGCGCAGGTTGATTGAGCGAATGCTTCCAGCATGAAGGGAAGGTCAAACTGTAAAAAGAGAAAAAACTGTTTACAAAGGCAGGATGCAATCTCGGAAACAGAACTCGTAAGAACTCCATCAGGATATCATTAGGACC
>JABUQX010037184.1:32500-36633 GCA_015478945.1 Trachelipus rathkii | reverse complement strand
AATTAAAAGATTTTAACCGATCTAGTACCATTTCTAAAATCTTCATGTGTTCATCATGAGTAGGAGTGGCGATGAGGATATCATCAATATATATAAAAATGTTAGGGATTTTAGAAAGAATTAAAGATATGTATTTTGTAAAACTAGTGGGACTGGAATGGAAGCCTTCTACAATACTATTATATGAGAAACTGCCAAAAGGAGTATTTATAGTTAAGAACTTTCGACAATCAGGGTGGACTTTAAGGTTATAAAATGCCTTTTTTAAGTCTAAAACAGAAAATACTTTACACCCATGAAGTAAGTTCGTAAAGTCATTTAAGTTAGGGAGACTGAAATTGTCTCGAACAGCTCGTTTGTTCAGTAATCTCAGATCGGCTACTATTCGGACTCCACCACTAGGTTTAGAAAGTACAGAAATCGGAAATCCCCAAGGTGAGTGCGAGGGAGAAAGTACCCCAGCATTTACTAACCTGCCTATCTCTTCTTTGGCCTTATCATATAAACTAGTAGAGATTCTGCGACTTTTAATGTTTATTGGGGAACCCATAACTTTAAATTTATAAGGAATTAATTCATTTAAGGAATTTTGTTCAGCGGGGGAAAGAGGAAATTTTGTAAAGCCTATTTCACTTGTATTATTAAAATCACTTTCTTTATTAATATCACTTTTATTCATACTTATTTCATTTCTATTTTTATTACACTTGTAGGAGGCATTGTCCTGATAGCTACCCCCAGGGATATTATAATTATTATCTCTCGCATTAACATTTTCTAAAATTTTATATAAATCATCAAACAACATTTTATATTCACCTAATAGAGAAGTATAAAGGGAAGGCGCGGAAGGAAGTTTAGGAGAAAGAGTTAAATTTATATAATTAAAATCATTTGTTATGGGTAGTGCTTCAGAATCATTCCCTTGAATGACTTCACAAGAAAGACCAGTTGTGGCATCAATTATAATATTTGAGCTAAAATCTAGGTTAAATTTATATTTAGTAAAAAAATCTATCCCTAAAATATTATCAATTACATCAGCGATTAAAAATATATGCTCATAGTCCCTTTTTAGCAGGAAATTTAATTTTTTAGTTATACAATCATAAATGTTAATCTGACTTCCATTAGCAGCTGTAAGAAAGCCAATAGGATCTTTCCTTTGTTCTGCAGAAGCCTTTAAAATAGAAAATGAACTCCCTGTATCTAACAAGAATAATTGCTTTGAATTAGCGTCATATATACGAAGGAGACAATTAATTGCAAAATTTTTACATTCGTTTACATTTAAAACTTTGGGAAGCACTGACCCATTGCAAGAATCTGCATTTTCAACCCGCATCGCAGTATTTTGGCTTGGAACTAAAGATTCCAGCCCAATAACTGCCTGTTCGCTACCTTGATAATGCATATCCTTACCCTTAACACTATTATCAGAGGAAATCAAATTTTCCCTATACCAAGATTCATTTTCACTCAACTGAGAAGCTCTCTCGCATAAAACAGATTGTTTTACGCCATTAGTAGCATTTTCACTTGAATGAACATGAACCTGGATATTATTTTTATTAGCATGCAAAATTGTATCAACATTTTTACCTATACTGTTGTAATTATTATTCGAATTTGGTTGGGGGTAGCTTTCCTCCCTAAGACTTTCTATATTGTTAAAACTACTTTTGTACTTACAAATTTTACGAGTTACCACTGGATTAAAACGCACTTTCTTTGTACAGGGGCGTAACTCCACCCCTATACTTAGTTTCCCTGCGAAGGTAGGGAAGTAGGTCCAGCATTGTTTTGTGATGGCGCTTGTGCCAACAAATGAGCCATTTTGCAAGTGCCTCCTTGGCACCTGCTAGCCATTTCACGGAATGTGAAATGGTAGTAGCAAAGGGGTCCATCTTTTCTAAATCCTGAAGGTGATCGACGACGGTTAGATCGACCTCTGTCCCAGCCAGGAGAGCGACCTCTGTCCCAACCATTATCATTACGAGACATCCGTAGATCTAATTGATTTACTTGATATGTGAGGGCCTCCAACTTCTGGAACATCTCACTTAGTCGATTGTTTATTTGGGCCAAATCATTGTGTGAAATGTGGTCTTCTTTCCTAGGTTGGGGATCACTTGCCCTGGTAGGGATGAATGGAGTCACAGCATTGACCGAATAATCTGGATAGGATTTTGATTTATGACGTTGGGATTCCATGAACACGTCAGCTGCTTCGGCCAATTTATGAATATCTGCATCCCCTTTCAATACCGTTAATAACGGTACCAGATCCTCAGGTAGAACACGAAGAAACATCTGTTTCATAAGGTTTTCATTTTGATGTAGAAGCCATTGATAACTGCGGATTCCTAATGATGCTTTAATTCTGTTAAGATATGCTGTGGGCTTTTCACCAGGTTTAAGCTCCTGCCGAAATAAATTTTCAGCTTTCTCTTTATCAGATGGAGCATAAGTTTCAGTTACAAGGCGAACCAATTCTTCATATGTTTGGTCGTTGATAGGATAGCTTATTCTTGAAGTTATAGCCGAAGGTAAGAGAGGACCGAGAAGTTGAACTTTTTCAATATTATCAGTAACAAAATATAGGCTAAATAGAAATTCCACTCTATCTAACCACTTTCCCACATCCCTTGTTTCAAACCGAGGAATATCCTGCACAGAGAGTACTTTCCTAGTTCTTCGATGTGGTTCGGGTGATGGGGAGCGAGAACGATCACTCTCAACCGATGAGTTATTTGAGTTGTGACCATCGTTCCTATTTAGATTTTCATTATGTCCATCATTTTCATTTATTTCAACATCTACATGATGTATAGAAATTCCAGACGGTGGATTATTTAAATTTTGAGCACCAGACCTGCTTCTAGTCGAAGTCATCATTATTAAAAAAGTTTTTTTTTTTTTTTTTTTTTTTATTATATTGTCTTAATTGTACATACACTTAAAAACTTTATTTCACTGTTTTATTAGTTATTTTGTAGTAAAAGCACTTGACTCACTTTAACTACACAATTACCCAAGTAGGCTAATTTTGTAAAATTGTTTAAAAAAAAAAAATTATTAAAACCATTTATTTATAAAAATAGGCCTGTTGCTACAATAATAGTTGTAGCTTACTTATATAGGCCCTAAGAGATGACAGATAGTTCAGTAGGCTAGGCTCTTAAACTAGTACTAGGCCTAGTTTTAACTTAAAACTTTTTCTTTATTTTTATGTTTTTCACTTTTATATCTGTAGATTTTTTTCTTGCTTTATTATTTATGAATGCACTAAAAACTATAGTCTTTTTATTTTTATTGTTGAACGCATTTACGTGCGTGAGTAGCCTAGGCCTATACTGGCTTATTTTTCCAAAGTTATTAATTTCACTGAAATTTTACTTTTTTAATTTTTTTATATATAGTAATTTATATTTTATTTCTTTATTGTTAATTCGTATGTCACTCTGGGATACCAACGTGAAGAACAGTCGGTTGGCCCCAACAGAAGTATAGATTTTCTTTCTATGACATTGCCTCTTATTTCTTCTTATTTTTTATGTCAAAGTGCATTAATTGAAAGATATTTCGTATCAGTTTTTATTTAGTGATTTAATTATTTACAAAGTTAAAGCGTCGTGCGCTAAGATTGTTTGTTTATATCTCTCTCAATTGGCGGGCTAGAAATAATAGCTACAAAAACATTGACATGAGCCACTTTTTGAGGGGATTTGCCAACCGTTAACAACTTTACAATTATGGCATTTCTCGCCATATATTCGTAATTATTACGAAGTATTCATCAAATATACAAAAGTATTTTATAAACAAATTATTAATGAATCCAATTTGTTTGCATATATATATATATAATATATATATATATATATATATATAAATAAATATATATATATATATATATATATATATATATATATATATATATATATATCTTATATCTCTATCTATATATATATAAGGAATAAGGGGAATCGAATAATGAATAGGAATGGTGCTTTCAATAACTGATGATGTGACTAGGTGTGTTGACCTCGAAAATCTACATAACAGTAACAGTAATGAAGACGATAGTAAATGTGTGTGGGTTTGATGAATTTACGGAATAGGTATTTTGG
>JABUQX010037184.1:20000-22500 GCA_015478945.1 Trachelipus rathkii | reverse complement strand
TATTTAGGTTTTTTGGATTTGCAAACAGGCATATGCAATTATTAATACGTAAGCTCTATGGCAGGTGTTATTGATATATGGTGTTCGTGGTAGGCTTCTGAATGGAATCAAAAGTATGTATGACGATAGTGAAGCGTGTGTAAGAATATATGGGGTTGAAAGTGATTGTTAATTTTAATAGCGGAGTGAGGCAGATTGATGTGATATGTCATCTTGGTTATTCAATTTTGTATATGGATGCAGGGTTATATAGAAAGAATGAGGTGGGATGGCAGGGGATGGTGTTAGAATCAGGGTTGTGGAGTCGTTTCAAAATTTTCCGACTCCGACTCCACTCCGACTCCACTCTCTTCAAAATTACCGACTCCGCGACTCCGACTTCGACTCCACAATCTTGGTTAGAATGATGGAGAATGGAAGAGAGTGGAGGGTGCCCTACCTATTATATGCGGATGATTTGGTATTGTGTGGCGAATCTGAGAGAGTTTGAGAGGATTGGTAGAGAGATTTGGCAGGGTGTGTAAAAGGTAAACGTAGATAAGAGTAAGGTTATGGTTGTGAGTGAGGACAGTCCTCGGTGTGAAGTTATGTTAGATGGTGAGCAGCTGAACAAATTAATCTGGGTTTTAAATATTTAGTATATATGTTGAATGAAAATGGAACGAATGATGCAGAGTGTAGTAGGAATGTTGTGAATGGCAGGAAAGTGGTTGGTGCAATTAAATCGTTGGTGGATGCAAAGGGACTAAGTCTTGAGTGCTCTAAGGTCTTACATGAGGGTATGTTTTTTAATAATAATGATAATGTTGAAAATTTAATATACACAAACCAATAAATTGCCTAAGATACCGTAATTAATGTCATATTGAAAAGCTAAAAGTAACGGAGTAACGGCACTTCGTTACTTTTCCTTTCAAAGAAACGGAATAACGATAACGGAACTACTTTTTCCGAGTAACGGAGTAACGATAACGGAACTACTTTTTTGAGTAACGATGCCCACCTTTGTATAATATATATATATATATATATATATATATATATATATATATATATACTATATATATATATATATATATATATATATATATATATATATATATATATATATATATATATATATATATATATATATATATATATATATATATATATATATATATATATTTATATATATATATATATATATATATATATATATGTATATATATATATATATATATATATATATATATATATATATATATATATTATATATATATATATATAAAAAAAAATAATAAAAAAAATATATATATATATATATATATATAAATATATATATATATATATATATATATATATATATATATATATATATATATATATATATATATATATATATATATAGAGTTAGAGTTAGTTAGTTAGTTAGTTAGTTAGTTAGTTAGTTAGTTAGTTAGTTAGTTAGTTAGTTAGTTAGTTAGTTAGTTAGTTAGTTAGTTAGTTAATTAGTTAGTTAGTTAGTTATTGAAAACCCACTGTTCAAATTTTCCTATGTAACAAAAAAAAAAAAAAAAAAAAAGTGAAACTTTCCAATATGTGTTAAATGGGGTTCAGGTGAAGGTATGTAGCATGTGTTTGAGTTCATAAATATTTTTGGAGGTATTAAAAAGATGAAGTGAAAAACCACTTTTCCTCAGAGAAACCCATCAGTACATAGGAAAATCCACCACCCAAAACCCATTTTTAGCTAAGAAGTAGAGATAATATAAAGTATTTTATATATTTTATAAAATATGTATTTTGTTTTAATTGTATATATATATATATATATATATATATATATATATATATATATATATATATATATATATATATATATATATATATATATATATATATATTTTTTTGATTGTATATATATATATATATATATATATATATATAACTTTTAAATAAAAGATATGTTGGTTTTAGTGTATATGTAGTTTTTGGTGTATAAAAAAAAAAAAATTTAATTAAGGTTTTTGGTGTAGGTGGTTTTCTTTTTGGTTTTTCTTTTCTTGCACAAACAGTAAACAAACAGTTGTAGGTGCACTTCAAAAACAGCCCCAAAACATGCTGCATCTTATTAATTTGCTAAATTCCACTAAATTTGACATGGAGAAGCAACATTTCTTTCGACTACATTTCTTTTAATTATTTTGAATGAAATGCAAAATTAAATAAAATTAATTAAAGAAACTTGAAAATTTAAATACTTGGAAAGTGAAGCTCGTTTTTCAGTCGTTAGGTAAAGGAAGAAAATATCTTAATTCTCTTCGCCCGATAGCAAGGGGCTGAAAACTCCTTCTATCAGATGTTTCTTTTCGTGAATGGTGATGATAAGTTTCAAAACTTACCAGCCATCAACACCACCCTGCAGTTATGCGGGATATGGTGCTTTGTATAAATATATATATATATATATATATATATATATATATATATATATATATATATATATATATATATATAT
>JABUQX010037184.1:12500-15000 GCA_015478945.1 Trachelipus rathkii | reverse complement strand
TAAGTTATTTGTAAAACGTATTTATCATTTAATTTTAATAATAAAACGTAATTATCATTTTATTTTATTTGAACGAAAATTCGTACCTAAGAAAATAATTAATAACTAAACACAATTCGAAATAAGTTCATACAATTTTTAATAAAAAATTTAAAAAAAGGAAAGAATCTGAGCTTCACACCGAAAGCAATTTCTGGTCAATTATACTGCATTTTTAACTTTTTCAACATAAAAAAAACTACTCAAGTTTGCGGGTCATCCAGCTCACATGTACCATATATATATATATATATATATATATATATATATATATATATATATATATATATATATATATATATATATATATATATATATATATATATATATATATATATATATATATATATTTATATATATATATATTACCATATATATATATATATATATAACTTTTTAAATAAAAGTTATGTTGGTTTTTGGTGTACATGGTTTTTTTTTGGTGTACAAAAAAATTTAAGTGGGTTTTTAGTGTAAATTGTATTGGGATTGTGGTTTCAGTAAATAGCAAAATATTTTTATTATAAAGTTGGTGTTTTAAAATATTCAGAATTTATTTAAACATTTATTTATTTTTCATCAAAATCTGAGATGGAGGAGCAACATATTTTTCGGCAACATTCTTTTACTTATTTTGATTGAATTATTAATTATAAAACAGAAAATTAAAAAAGAAGAAACTTGAAACTTTAAATTATAGAAAGTGTGAAGCTGCGTTTCCCGATGTCGTCGAGTCATTGAAGAATATTTTTTTCTCTTCGCCCGATAGCAAGGGGCTGAAAACCCCTTCTATCAGATGTTTCTTTTCGTGAATGGTGATATAGCGTATACCATATTAATAACACCTACCAGTTATGCGGGATATGGTTCTTTTGTATAAATATATATATATATATATATATATATATATATATATATATATATATATATATATATATATATATATATATATATAGAGAGATTACACAGATATATATTTCTATATAATATAAAAATCTTCATATATATATATATATATATATATATATATATATATATATATATATACGAAAGTGGGCACGATCTGTGACTCCGTTACTAACGGAACTAGCTTTATGAGTAACGGACTTACTTTCTCATTACTTCTAATTAAATTTGCCTCTCCGAATAAGTTCCGTTATTTTTTTCTCCGTTACTTTTTAGTCCGTTACATTTTGTTCGACTTTCATGGCCAATTGAGCAAATAAACAAACTTAACCCTTCTCATATATATATATATATATATATATATATATATATATATATATATATATATATATATATATATATATATATATATATATATATATATATATATATATATATATATATATGTATATATATATATATATATATTTTTATATATATATATATATATATATATATATATATATATATATATATATATGTATATGTATATATATATATATACATATAATATATAATATATAATATTAATAATAATAATAATAATAATATATATAATAATAATATGCATATATATATATATATCTATATATATATATATGTATAATAATAATAATAATAATAATAATAATAATATATATAATATATATAATATATATATAATAATAATAATAATATGTATATATATATGTATATGTATATAATAATATATATATATATATAAATAATATATGTTATAATATATAATATATATATATATGTATATATATAATATATATATATATATATATATATATATATATATATATATATATATATATATAATAATATATATATAATAATAAGAAAAATATATATATATATATATATATATATATATATATATATATATATATATATATATATATATATATATATATATATATATATATATATATATATATATATATATATATATAAAGATATATATATATATATATATATTTCTTATATATATATATATATATATATATATATATATATATATATATATATATATATATATATATATATATATAAGGAATAAGGGGAATCTGCATAGAATAATGAATAGGAATGGTGCTTTCGTAACTGATGAAATGGATGTGACTAGAGTGTGAATTCGGCTCTCCGAAAATCTGCATAACATTAGTAGTAATGAAGAGGTGATAGTAAATGTGTGTGGGTTTGATGGTGCAGGAAGGAATGGTTGGGGATGGGGTCATTAGTAAGGAGGAGGTAATGTGTAGAGCGAAAGTTGAAGAATGGTAAAATCTGCAGATATAGATGAAATTAAAGGTGAAATGATCAAGAACGGAGTGGTGAGTGATTGGATTTGGAAGTTGTGTAACAAAATGTTTATGGAGAGCATAGTCTGAGGATTGGAGGAGAGCAGTAATGGTACCCTTATATAAAGAATTAAATGAGATAAGGGCAACTGTAGAAGTTATAGGGAAATTAGTTTATTAAGTGTAACAGGGGAGATATATACTTATAT
>JABUQX010037184.1:0-7500 GCA_015478945.1 Trachelipus rathkii | reverse complement strand
TCCCCATATATATAACCCCCCAAGGAAAAATGAGCTTTATTTCTACACTCTATTATTATTACAGATTAAACTGCCTCTAATGAATATATTAAATACGTATCCAATATTTATCTAGAAATATATACGTTCTTAATGGCCTTCAGAAGCTGCTCTAAAGAACGTAATACAATATAGAGCGCAGATGTAGTCTCCTGCGCCTGATTTATTCAACTTACTATGTAATAATTACCTCACTGCTTTAATTTATCTGCCCTAGTGACTATTTACTCTCCCTATCTCTTGAGCTTAGCTGATGCTTCTTTTATACTCCCATTCCTTCTACTCATTTGCACTCAGCTGTATACTATCGTTTCATAATCCATGCAAATACTTTTTTATATCTCTCCACACCTCCTTGCGGAGTTTCATTCGGTTCCATCTCTTCCAGCTGCTTATACTTCTTTACTACCTCCATGATAATATATATTGTTATATATATATATATATATATATTGTTACCCACCCCTATCCTTACTCGTACCTATATTGAATTACATAATCTCCAGCGCCTTTCTCAACGAACCCCTATGTTCAAGTTTCCGTTTTTCTTGATATTAAGTAGGAACTCGTCTTATCGTACTTGGAAAGGTATCAAAATTAGGCATGAACATTAAAGTATCGGAAGCTTGTATAGTCCTATATCTCGTCCATAATTGCTAATTGGTCTCCAAGGACTCGTTCCCGGAAAACCGCTCCTCTTCAGGGTATCGTCAGTTTACTCTATGGTAACCGTATTTCATTACTCTACACCCAGGGCCTATCTTACGCTAATTATTATCACCAATAACGTGGATATGTGTTAGTTATCTTTATTTAACATACCATTTCACTTCGATGTTTATGGGCAATCTCCGAGAGAGAGTGTATGCAAAATATATTATGAGTGTCCTGTTCTCAATCCAATCACCTAAGACACTCTCTATTATAACGAGAGATGAGAGAAGTCTCATCTCACTGAGCGAGCGCGTTCCATTCACAGCGGGGTGGGAGATTCAAAAAGACTAGGGCCACACTTACTACTATTCTAGCTCATGATCTTATACGTCTACAGTAGAATGAGTACACTTACGACTTTGTACTAGACAGTTAAGTCTAGCAATACTATAGCCATGATGTCATTCTAGACTGTTGCGACATCAGCGTTATAGGCTACGTAGATTCTCAGTATTTGAGCCGTAGTATTACTTACAAAATTAAGTCCGCTGTTCCTCCTTTCACTGAATAAACCGAGGTTTCTATTACGCTAGCAAATAAAAATAAGGATTAGAAGATGAGAGCCATGCGCACCGTAGTCAGAGTGAGGATGTGAGGAGCGTTTGGGTAGCACCTTAGACCTGCTCGTCTCCGCGCGTCAAATTCCCCTGGAGTAATTCGGGTTAGCTGACGTAGAGCCCATCCCATTTTGGGAGGGAGCTGATCTTCGTGAGAGAGCATACGTTTTACGAACGCATTGCGTTGATCAAGAAACAGGAGATTGGAGTTGACGGTGTGGTACGTCTCTGTCTTCTGCAGTTACCGTTGTTCTATACGCTCGTATAAGAGAGGACAATCTCTGCGGTTGGATGACCATCTTTGAGAGGTACCATGCCACCCAGTTACTTCACCAGTTTACCATTGCCATGAATGGAGAAAATAGTGATAATTTTATAACACAAACTCTAAAATATTGAGCTATCACTCAATAGAACTTATATATAATATCTCATTGAGTGGTCACAAAACAGGATAAGGAAAACATATGCCTCTCATACTGCAATCAAGGATAAATACAATGATTAGTAATATATATATTAATATATATATATATATTATATATATATATAAATTAATAATATATTATATATTAATATATATATTATATATTATAAATATATATAATAATTATAATATATATAATTATATTATATGTATATATATATATATATATATATAATTAATATATATATATATATATATATAATATATATATATATATTATTAATATAATATTATATTTATATATATTATATTTATTATTTATTTTAATTATTTATAAAAAAAGTAATAACGATAGAGGTGAGATAGGTGAAAGTAGTTAGCCATAATTAGGTGTGAATTATTTGTTGTGATGATAACTTATAAATTCAAAGGTTAAATTAAGTTTTGAAAAGTCCCAATAAGTATCAATTGATGGTAGTACATATATGGATTCATTTGTGAAGTGTATAGTATTAGAAGAGAGAGAGATTATAAGAGAATTGATAAGATGAAGAGATAAGAGATTATACTAGTATATGAAGAGAGATAAAGATAGAGATAGATAGATAGATAGAGATGAAAGAAGACGATATATATATATATTAGAGAGATAGTATAGAGATGAATAATATGAATAGAGAGTAAGATAGATATATATATATATTGTAGAGTGAAGATAGAGAATTGCGATTTCCTGGAAAATAATTTATTAAATTAATGCTTTTGAGTTAATAGGTAAGTTTACATTATAATTATTAGATTTCACTGCTAGTCTCATTTCGATCCCCATAATAAAACTAGGAATCCTGCCTACGCCCATTGTTAGGATATTAGATTATAGATATTATCTCACAAATAAAAGGTATAGATGGTATATATATAATATATATAATAAACATAGTAACTTGCAATATAAAAATTATTAACCACAGAAAATAAAGGTGATGAGTGTACCTCAAAGTCCCATCTTTTTTGTAGTTAATTTTTCTAACCACATTTTCAAGGTGTAACCCTTATAAAAATGTATATATAGAAAAATACATACTCATGATAAGATCGTCTCTTATTGTTATACCACCTCTCTTTATATTAGGCTTATTTTACTTCATTCTCGGATACAGCAGATAAATTATAAAAACTTAGTTCTAACTCCTGAATAGTTTATTGTAGATATTATAAACTCTCAATTGAGTGTAGAAAATTTATTATAAAAATAAATTCGAGATATAGTTGTAAATCGATTAAAATTATAATTTGTAATAGATATTAGATATAAAATAAATATATAAATCGGAATACAGTGATATATATACTTTACACAGTTTATATATATTCGTTAATATCGGATGATTAGTTTCCTAGGATAACGTTAGTCGATCGTAAAAATTTAAGAAATGAATGTAATGATATGTTTGATAATATATATGTCTATAAAACTCGATTAGGAATTTGCTATAAATGGAATTATTTTTACATTTTCAACCTAATTTTGCAAGAAAAGCAAGATAAGTGTAAGTAAATGTATTAAAAGAATGTTTACAATATATACAGTATAAGAGATGAAATTGGTATAGAGTAATATTAAACATATAAATTTTAACTATGCAATGATCCATATATAGTATGTATATTAAAAAATTTGATTTATATACAGTAAGTCTCTTACCAATAAACTATTTGAGTTTATAGCCTATAAATAGTAAAGTTATCACCATCATTAATGCACTCATTTAGCATTAATTGTTACTTATTTTGTCGATACAAGATGCAATAAACAAAATAAGCAAAGGTTTCAACGTACTAGTTGATGTTTAGTGAGTCTCACGTGAACCGTTTAGCAAGGACTGGTATTTTAACTTTTGCCGTTGAGATATATATATATATAGGTGATATTATATATATATATATAATATATATATATATATATTAATAATATATTATATATATATATATGTTTGAGTTATGTGTGTGTTGTGTATGTGTTATGTGATGTGTGTGTGTGTGTGTGGTGTAGTGTGATGTGTTATTTGTGTGAGTTGTACGTTATGTTATTGATTTGATGTGATTATTAATCATATGATTTTAATAACCTTTAAAGTGAGAAATAAAATATACCTCACTTCCAAATTTCACATAAAACTATTTCAAGTTATTTCTGTAATAAAATTTTAACTTATCTTTTACTGATAGAAATTTGTATATAAAATAATAAAACTTTTAGTTCTATAAGTTCAATAAATATTAAGTTATTTATTATATTATTGCTTAAAAAAATAATAAATAACATGTGTTAATATTAGTAATAGATATAAATATTAAAAATGGACTCAGGTTTATAAAAAAATTTATATGTAATTAATTATTATATATTAAATAATATAAAAATAATAATATACATTTGATATATAGAGGATTAAATTAAATATTAATATATTTATTAAGGAGTTACTGACTATATGATTTGAATAAGTGAGGGTAATGAGTGTTAATCTTTGTAGGACTTAATATTATATAATATATATTATTATATATATATTATATATATATATTATATTAATATATATATATATATATATATTAATATATATATAATTAATTATATATTATTTATAATATATAATATATATATTATAATATATATATAATATATATATTATAATATATTATGTATATATCATATATATATATATATATATTATATATATATAATTATTAAAATAAATATAATATATATATTATATAATAATATATAATATATATATAATATATTATATTATATATATATATATAATAATTATATATATATATTAATAATATTTTATATATTAATATATTAATATATATATATTATATTAATATATAATTATTATAATCAGAGGCAGCTTCCTGCACTATCGTATGTTACTTCTGCTACTTCGTCTATATGAAACAGTATTATATAGATAATTTATATATATAATAATATATATAGAATAATGAATTATACTATAATTATTACAAATTATTTTACGTATGTTATATTTATACTCACACTTTTCATGAGAGCTCTAGTTTCTACTAATATTACAGTTTTTGCTCTATAAGGTATTAGAGAGTATCAAAGATATGACATAAGTTTATTAACCATAGACTCAACAAGTACTGAGAGAAATATGCAAATGAAACTAAATACAGTAAAGAAGATAAGTAGCCGCTTCTTTATAATTAACAGTCGGTCTCTAAGCACATTAAAGATTAGGAAATACCTATTACGCATGGGCCCAGCTAATCAAATGGTTTACGGGCGAGAAATATATCGTGACATAATAGTGAGTATAGTGAATTTTTAGGGCTTAGTTTACGGCACTCTCAAGTGATATAAATTCAATTAGAAGGCCTTATAGAGACTTAACTTTAGTGGGGGCTTTCTAAGTTCTAAGTATTATCATGATTAAGTGTTTTGTTTAACGTAGAACAATACTAGATACTTTTAATACTTAAATTAAAATATTTCATTAATAAATAATAAAAATAATTTATAAATTAAATAAATAATAAAATATTAATAATTAATTACTAAAATTATATATTGATAAAGGAAATATATAGATAAAATAAAAATATTATATACTGGAAATATTATTAAATTAATCGTGGTATCTACTCAAATATAGTGAAAACATAGATAAAATTAATAAATATAATAATTATTATTAAATTTTGTATAATTACTTCCTCCTAAGGTATTTAATTTATATTTTATATATATATATTATTATAATATATATATTATAATATATATATATTATATTATATTATATATATTATATATTAATATATTTTATATATATATATAAATATATATATATATTAATAATATATATATAATTAATTATTTAAAAATATTTATAGATTGAACTATTCATTAAATTTTTCTTTTAGATATATTATATTTAGATTTGAACTATTGGGTATTAAAATGTAATGCTTATCACTTGAGTCAAGGATATTTTACATTTAGTCTATTGAAATACAAAGTATAAGAATATTATTAAGTTAGGTCAAACACCCATAAGCGTGTAGGTTATAAAATAATTGATGAGTGAATAGCGAGGTTCGAGCTTAGGGCAGTAATTATGCTGATATAACTAGGCTTTTAAAAAATTAGACTACGTGATCTATATTATATATAACAGTGAAATTTATTATACTTTATAACGTTGGCTCTTATATATACTTTAAATAATTATGAAAGATGTGATCTAATAAACAGTAAGTTTTTTTGTCTTCTCTTTTAAAACTTAAATAATATTTTTTTAACGTACTTTAGGTTTCTTGAAATCTATTTCTCCTTTATTTTAATATAATAAAGAGGAATATACAATGCCCAACCGTAAATTTAGGCTAGGTTAATGAGCATTATATTATATCTATATATTATTATACTCATTATTTATAATACCCTTCTAATAATAACTTATCATATTATCTACTTTTATATACACAATGATTTTTAATATTTGGACATATACTCTTTGTCCGGAAGATTGTATATATAATTTAGCCTATTAAAAGCTTATATTAAGTGAATTTTGTTTAACTACTATATATTTATATTTAACTTTAAAATAGCCTTCATAATTCAATAGTACTAACCTCTACATAAGATATTAAATATTACTTTTGATAATATAAATATAACTTTATCTTATAATAATAAATTATTATATTATATAAACCTTAGGTTTGAGTATTAATGTAAATTAATTATATTGAATTTCTTTAATACATTTATTATATATAGTGAGTTGTAGATGAAGAGAGAGGCAGTCGAAGTATTTAGAGAAGCTGAGCAGCCAGTAGTTCAACCAAACGTTTTCTAACATTCGCAAGCGGAATTAGTCAGCACAACTGTCATGCCAAAGAGAATATATTTACTTATTAATCAATTTTAATAAATATAAGAATTTATATATTACAGGATATTGTATCTCATATAATTATTAAATTTAATTCCTATTAGCTTTATGCTTTATTTTGATAATTTTATATTTTAATTACTTCATCACTTATTAAGCTTGTTAAGATTTCCTTTAGTTTTACTATTGACGTAGTGTGTTTGACCTTTAAAATTTGAATTAAAATTCAGGTATGATAAACTGAAAGTTGTAGAAAGATGGTAAATCATAAATTGTTTTAAATATTTAGTTATTAATTTATGTATTTTGCAATATGAGAAATTTATATATAAATGATGCAAACTACTTATATGCAAGCGAAAGTAAATAATTAGTTCCCTCTATGTTATATAGATATATAATTTAATTTTGTGTCAATAATAATACTCTTTACTTGTTATATAATAAAGTGAGTCCTATCCAATTGCTCTAAATATATAATGTACTACCTACTATTATATATATAAAAACAATATAGAAATTTGTGTTAATTAAGCTTAATAATTTAAGTATGTCTTATATATTATAACTGTAATGTTAAATTTTTTGATTAAAATATTTATAGGAATAAGTATCATAGATTAGAATATATATATATATACTTATACCTTAATTTCTTACAAAATTTATGCATTTTGTCTTGAGATTGAGTGACTCTCAACTTTTTGACCGTACAATATGAGTCTAATTATTGAACCTGCTAGGTATATATAGTTTTATATATTACTTGAGTGATAGGGCGTTTGGTAAAATATTAGATAAATTAAGCTTATACTCAATAGATTTT
>JABUQX010037183.1:20000-84592 GCA_015478945.1 Trachelipus rathkii | reverse complement strand
GTGATCAGCCACCGGGTGCCGATTGTCCAACTCTCAGATTCGATCCAACTCTTCCAGAGAAAATCACTTGGATCCTCTCACCATTTCATCCTTCTACGTAACATGGTCGATTTTATAGGTACGTACTGCTGCGTTCTACGACGACGTCTATACGTCACCATCTAGACCCCATTCAAATATTTTCCGTATTGATAACTGCTAACCCATATATTATATTATATATATATATATATATATATATATATATATATATATATTATAATATTATATATATATAAATATAATATAATATATATTATATATATAATATCATCATAATAACAATTATATCATAATAAAGAATTAAAAGAATCAAACAACCTGTTCGATTAGTTGTGCCGTTGCCTAATATTCACTCGGAATTTGGAAGCGTCAAAAGGCGTAAGCGGACATATTTTGCGTTCAGGTCTGGGGGAGTGTAACCCCTTACTGAGACTTTAAAGCCTCGCCAGATAATCAGTTACTAATTATTACCATAGAAAATACAAAGTTTCAGCACGATAGCTCTACAGCTTTCCGAGACGGTGTACCGCTCAGATGCTTCCATAATTACTGAGGTGAGTAACATACACCAGAACAGAAAAGTAGTAGAAGAACATAACGCAAGTCGAAAAGAAAGCACCTTTTAACCGTCTCCTTTATACCCTTAAGTGAGAGCTGGTTGCAGTCAGAAAAATCCCCCCTTGAGGTTTCACGAGAGTGCGATGGACCTTCACTGTGGTATTCTCGTCAATATGGTGTTCATCCCCTGGAAAGCCCACAGACCATGCCCCCCAGCAAAACCTCGCCATTCTCTCTCTTTAAGCACCTTTTCTTTTCGCCATCGAGCCAAACTAACATTTCTCTCTGGGCATTATCAACTTTACAAGGCTCAATCCACTCTTTTCTTCGGTCTCCCAGCCGGTCGATTCCTATCACACTCACCACTGTACATCAGCTTAACCAACCGAATATCACCTATCCTTTTCATATTGGCCAAACATCTCCAATATAGATCTTGTTATTTCTTCTCATTACGCCTTTCTTATACCACACAGAAACTCCGTCATTATTATCGAATTTAATCATTCCTCATTTTATCAAATTATTCTCATGCCTAGCACGCCTCTATGTTTGTCCATCTGAAGACTTTGTACCTTAGATCTAAATATCCCATTCCAGACCATAGTTTCACTATTTCATTTAACACAGGCAACAACATACCCTCATGCAAAAACCCTAGAACACTCAGACTTAGTCCCTTCATATTGCCACCCAAGGATTTAAAGGGCACAGCCAAATTCCTAAAATTGACAACTTTCCTACTACATTCTGCATCATCCGTTCCCTTTTCATCTCAACATATATCTAAATATTTAAACTCATGATATTTGTTCCAGTTGTCACCATCTAACGCATGAATTCACACCACAGAATGTCCTCACTTATGACCAAACCTTACTCTTATTATATTACCTTCAAACCCTCCTTTAACGACTCCCTCTGCAGTAACCCCTGCTACCCAATCTTTCTCAAAATTCTTTTCGATTTCGCGGACACAAAACAAAACCTACCTCATACTATAAGCACGTGGAACCCTCCACTCTCTTCCAGTCTCCATCATTCAAAAACACCTTCCCCTGCCACATCCATCTCCAATTCTTTCATAACCCCATCGATATGCAAATTAAATAGCAAATGAGACAAACACATCGATGCCTCACTCGCTATTAATATAGCCATTCCCTTTCCTCACCATTATCTAACACGCGGATTCATATTGTTTACATACTTTTGATTCCTTCAGAATGATCTTGCACCAACACCTTCGTATACACTAACATAGTCGGAGATCGCTTTTAGCGACCAATATATCCCTTTCGGCCCAAGATGTAATAATCATTTGAGTACAGGCTAGTGTTAGAGGATATCAAATGTTTCAGGAAGGGAGAGAGGTTACGATGCATTTAGAAGAAATAATATTGATTGCTCGCTGCTGACTGAAACAAAGGGAACGTATCGGTTGAAGCTGTGGTTGTGTTGTTTAAAACGTGTAGTTCTGGAGTGCTGAGGGTTAAGGGAGTTGAGAGAATGAGTCTGTGTTTTTAGAATGATATGTGGGACAGAGTATATGAGTTTTGTTTGTCGTTTGATGACAATAGAATTCTAATGTGGAAATTTAAGTTGAAAAAGGTAAGGTATGTGTGCGGTGTATATGCACGAGGTCCCGACGCAGAGATTCTCCGTTCACCCGATGACTCAGCTCGCAGACCGCGCCATTCCCCCCCGGGTGATGTCATAAGATAAGCTTTCTGGATAAATCGAATGATGCTTTTGGAACGAGTGAGTAGGCGACTTCGACTTGAGTTGTGGTTGGGCATCTAAATGGATTGAACAGGTGATCGGAAAATGGATGTTCTATTTTTGTGTAACATGATAAAATTTGGGGCGCGGAAGAAATGAAATGTCGTATGGGTAGTTGTTTCTGCGAGGAAGTATGTGCTAGTCAATACTTGTTCCATCAAACACAAAATATCATAGGATTATACTAATTGGTGGTGTAAATAGAGATGGTATCGAAGTGAAAATATGATTGATTTTGTGTTGATGAAGAATTAGATGCTGAATATAGTGATGGATGTAACATCAAGTAAAGGGAACCTGAAAAACATTATCGGATCTACATACTATGATTGTTGTATTGTAATACTTTAAATTTAATCTGGAACATTGAGGATGGGAGGGAAGAGGAAAAAGAAGGAGTGTCATGTTAGATTGTGAAGTTAAGTGCATAAGTCATTAAGAAAATCAGTATTTAAGAGCACTTGCAAATAAATCAACTGAATGTGAACAAGATGAAACCTGATCAAATATGGGACGAAAATGAAGGAAGCCTTTGTTAGTACTGCAAGAGAAGTATCGTGAGGTGCTTAATAAGTAGGAAGTAAGAATCTCATCAGTGAATGAGGTGAATGGTGGAATGAAGGGGCGATGCAAGGGTTAAAAGTAAAAAGAGGCATGGTTGAATGTACTAAAAGCAAATGATGATGTCAAAAAAAAAGATGTTTGGAATTATATAAAGGAGTAAAAAAGGAAAACAGGTTTCTACGTAGGTGGTATTGAGGGTAAGATGAACAGCTCTGAGAGGCATGCCTGGTTGACTTAAAAGGAATATGAAGATTTTTCTCGTAGGTACGCGCAAGGTAAAAAAAGTGAGAAGAAATCAGTGCATAGATACGTAATAGGAGAATTGCTTCGTAACTTGGAATGGGATTTGTATGAGTAAGAGTGTGTCACATTCGAAAATTACATATTTGCAATAATGAAGGGGTGATAGCCAATGCGTGTGGGTTCGATTCGATGATGAAAGAAGGAATAGGTATCTTGGGGATGAGGTAATAAGTAGGGAGGAGGTAATAAGTAGCGAGAGAAAGTAGAAGAATAGAAATTTACAAGGCATAGATGAATTACTGGTGAAATGCTTCAAGAATGGAGGCGAGATGGTGATTGAATGGAATTGAAAGTTGTGTAACAAAGCGTTTATGGATGATATAGTTCCGAAGAAATGGAGAGAGAGCAGCGATTAGAACCCTTATATAAGGATAAGGGGCGATAAGGGTAACTGTAGAGAGCTATAGGGGTGTTAGTTTATAGAGTATTGAAGGAAAGAATATGCTGTTGTTTTAGTTGAAATAGTTTCGAGTGGGCGAGTTAAAGTGAACAGCGTGCAATTAGAAGCGGAGTAAGTTGGTGTGTCAAAGCAAACTTTCCATTGAAACAAATGTTTGAGAAATTGAAAGAATTGTGCAAAAAAAGCAAAATTTAATAGGAAGTTTATTTATTTTAACGAAAGTAATGTATAAAAAGTCTTAAATAAGCTTTCTCCTCAATTACTATAATAATTAACAAATTTTTTCTTTTTTTACATGTTCCGCACTAAGAATTTTACAGTAATCCAAAACTGTATATCCTCTTCCCGTTAGCCTATTGTAGTTTGAGATTGGATTGAGAATAATTTGGTGGTTTTAAACTGGATTTCACCTTTATATATTATATATTTCTAGAATTATATCTTATATATATATACTTTATATTATACTTAATATATATATATTATATACGTTATATATATATTATATATTTATATATTATATATATATATACTTGTGCAAATGAATAATCTAATCCCACATGAAGTATTAGATTGAACAATAAAATTCTATCATGGCTTCTTTTTGCATATTTGTTCTTACGAAACGTAGAGAAATTGCCGGTGCGTATGGTTTTGCTAAAAATTGAGGCAAATTTGAAGAATTCATCAACCGTAAGATGCATTAAATCTTTAGGTTGCGTTCCCTTGTTTGCTGAATTTACAGCGGTTCTGAAAAAAGGAAACCAAAAAATCGGTGGCGTGGAACGCATGTTTCAACCTCCATTTTTTTTTTTTTGAACATGATTTCTTTCATTATTATATATCAATTTAAACTCATTTCTTCTAAATCGAAACTCCATCACAATAGAAAAGTTTTATATTTGTAATACATATCCCAATTTGTTATTTTTTTTTATTTATGTTATTCTACATGCAGCGTTCCTTCACCTTATTAAGCCTCGCAACCTCCAAAACCAAACGCATAAAGTTAGTTAACCTCAGCGACTGCCCCCTAATTACCCAATATATATACCTATATTATATATATATATATATATTATATATATATATAAAATAATATATAATATTAATTATATATAATATATAATATATTATACTATATATATATATAATTGATAATATTTATTATATATGATATATATATTTAATCCCTTAATAAAGATGCTTATGGATGCATTAAGTATATTATTTTGTCATTTTATTGAAGTATTAACTTATTTATAAATAACAGCGTGTAAATTTGATTATATTCATTAATAAAAGCTGTTTTTTGCGACATAAAACTTAAAAATTGTGACCGCACCGTATATCGATCGCGCGCCCCATTGAGGTGCAGGGTTCGTCGAACACCCCGGTTTGAGAAAAACGACTGTTCAAATCGACGGGCTCCATCAAAACAAGCTGATTCCAATTGTATCCTAACAGAAGTAAAACGTCCGTTAGAAACCGCTGGTCGTTTTAGGTGAATCGTGCTAAAACCTGCGAAAGCATTTTTACCGATCGTAAGTTCAAATGACAATACTAACGAAAACAGAGTCTTGATTCTTGCAAAGGAAATTAACTTTTATAGTTAATTGAAGTCTTAAAATGAGTGTCATTTTATACAGTGAGTTGAAATGAAAACTTTGATCTATCAAAGAAAATAAAATTTTTAATATTATAATTTTTTGACCATCTTAGAATTTAACAGTTTAAACATTTAAAAAAAAAAAACTTAACATTTCTTATATTAGATATATTTTAAATTATACTTCTAACCCTATCCATCCCCTATGCAATCTCGACAGCTTTTTTTGCAGAAGTACCAATATCTTGGTAGTCGATGTTTTCAAGTTAGTTTCCTGAAAAACTGCTTCATTTCTCAATGTTATCTAACCCGTAAGTACTTGTCATTTTTGCTAGAAGTGCTCTAAAGTATTAAATCCTGCCGTAAGGATTTTTTCTCATTTTTATATATATATATATATATATATATATTTAATTCATATATATATTATATATGATATATTATATATATATTATAGAATATATATATAATATTATATATATATTATATTATATCTAGATATATATAATTATATATATATATATATTAATATATATGATAGTATATATATATATATATGGGCGTCGCCAGCTTCCAGCCTAGGGAGGGGCAGCTTAAATTTTATAGAGCTTTTATTTATTTATACTATCGTATATACACAACAGCGTAATTAAAATAAATTTAGAAACATATAAATATAAATATAATATATATTATATATATATATAGATATATATATAATTTTTATATATATATAATATATTATTTATATTATATATAATATATAATCTATATATAAGAATTATATTTGAACGTTTCAGATTGTAATTTTGTATGGATAATTGATTATTAATATTGTTAAAAATTATTTTATTAATAACGATTAGCAATATCAAATACAATGAAATGATGGAAAAAAAAAAAAAAAAAAAAAAAAAAAAAAAAAAAAAAAAAAAAAAAAAAAAAAAAAAAAAAAATAAAAAAAAAAATATTCCCGTTTTGGTTAGCTTTGTAAATTTTAAATATTAAATAAAAGTAATTCCTTGGGTTCAAGGCAAATTTCAACTACTTATTGAATAAAATAATCATAACTGTCAAACACAATTTTCTGTTGTACACTCATCATAGTGCCAGTCCGTCTTAACCATGTCGTCTTTCCATGGTACTTCGCAGCCGAAGTCTGATCCCTTTAGCATGATAGTTAGCTTTAAGGTGAGATCTTAGCACTTTTGATTTGGGGTGGGTGTCTAGGGTTTGTGGCATAGTCAGACTTTCAAGCCTTCTTTTCGTCGACGAAGAAGGTTCAGCCTACCATTAGTAGAACTTGGGAACTAACAAATCTTTAGTCTTCACTACTCTAGTTTCTTGTCCTTCAAATTTATTGTTACAAAGTTCTAGTTATTGCTTTCTATGCCTTCTAGAGTGTTAAAAAAACTTAAAATGAGAAAAAAAAAATAAACTCATCGATAGTTATGAGTAGCATGTGGAAAAAGGATTTAGAATGTCACATGCTAAGCAGGTGTGCTATTTTCAGTCGAAACACGTAATTCAAAGAAGTATATAAAATCCAGATACGGAGTTCTTTTAGGCATCTTCTCCAGAACTCCGTGGGATTTGTTGCTGAGTGGTTGCTGCGGTGCTGCTGATGCCTACCAAAAAATCCGTGGGATATTCAGATCAAGTCCCAATTGCTCGGCATTAATTTCTTTTAACACTTCATCGGATGATTTTTTCTTCACCTTCCCGATGGCTCCTAACCACAATATCGTTAATGTTAATGCTGCGAGGTTTTTGCGATATTCAACGATCTGATTGGAGAGCATTTACATCTGGCTCTAACATCGCAGAATGTACTCTGCGATCAATATCATAGCCCTGAATGATGACGACTTACATGCCGCTAAATGCAACTGAAAAGTGCTTTTTCTTGTTGCGGTATTTCCTTCAAAGGAAAGGATTTCTAATACTTGCATCATTTGTACAAAGTGTTCTATAAGACACTCTTGACTGCATGTGATGCTGTTTCACGGATATGCTCGTCTGCATAGGCTTGTGAGGTATGATTTAGCATTAATTTTTTCCTTCAGATCGTTCTCCCGAAAATCTAACTATAGTCCTTCAATAGTTCCCACAGTATTGCTGATTTCATTTTGGTATTGTGTTCAAATCATTTACTGCCTAAGATTTTGTTTGGTGCATGAAGAATAGCAAGAAAGTACAATGTTATTTTTAATACTTTTTTCCACATATTGCTCATACAAAGTTTTATATATTGCCAGACATCGTCAGTAACAGCCATCGAAACCAAAGCCCATGCAATTCTGCGGGTCCTACTTCTTCCGGTCGGTAAAGGCATAAATCTGTCCAAGCTTTTCGTGCAATGGTTTTTGCCGGTCAAGCAGCTTTCAGTTCTATAAAGCCAATAAATTTACCTCATCTTGACGTTATCGGACTACTGCTTATCGAAATAAGTCTAATTGTAACACTATTGGAAATTGTTCCTTTCCAGAAATAATAATAGAGGGTTCATCTGCTAGTAAGCATACGTCGCACGGCTTACCTTATTAACTCATTAACGATGCTTTCCTTTATAGTAGTAACACATAGAAGAAATGAATTTATTCTGAATCTGAACTGATTTGGTATTGTGGCATTTTTGCTTCCCGCTTCAAAATGGACTTTTCATATGACTGATCTCCGTGATATATCGTATAGCGGCACAATTTTGCAACACTCCCTCACATGATGCTACCCGAAGCTCGGTAATCGGCTGTACAAGAAATAATGTAACACATGGTATTATTGAGGTAATATTTTTTTATTTTCGCTCTATGACTTGCTTTGAAAATGGTTAACGTGTTGGATGTCTCTCGGCAGCGTCCCATGTGGTGACAATCTTTGCAGCCATTTCAAACAGCAGTTTATTTTTATACCACCCACTCTGTTGTTTGTATGGTCGCTTTACAAACCGCCATGAAACACTTTTATAATTTAGTGAAAGGTCTATATTGTTAAAGGCCGTGGACCACCTCTGAACAAACTGTTTTTATTTGTAAATAAATACCAAAACTTGCAATAACTGCTCCCTTTAGGTGCCTGGATTATGTCAGCCAAGGTGAATATGTCTCACACCATTCCCGATAAGTTGAAATTTCTACTCTTTAAGTGGGTAAGCATCTTCCTATAAAAATCTATAGGGTTTAATGGTGGAATTGAACACTCTTTCAGCTAATCTGTGCTTTATCTCAGTCGAAATCATAGATGAATCTCCACAACGTATCTACCAATGTCAATTTCGTGCACTGTCATTCTAACATGAAACAGCTTTAGCTCGAATCTGGAACCCATCTTGACTTGTCGACTGCGGTGCCTGGGTTTGTGGTTCATCATCATTGCGAAGATGTGCGAAGTAGGAGGGATTGTCCTCTTGTTGTAGTTATTAGTTTGAATTTGGTATTGTTCTTGCGTTTCACCGCTACCCATCCATATTTATCCCGGGTTCTTCCTTTTCAAATTATACTGCCAATAATATATATATTTATATTATTATATTATATATATATATAATATATTATATATTATATATATATATATTTATTTATAAAATATTTTATATATATATATGTATATATCCTATAGCAATACATTTGATCTATATATATATATTTATATATATATATATATTATTATATTAATATATTATATTATATATTATTATTATTATATTATATATATTATATATATATATATGTTATTATATATATGATATTATATCATATATATATAAATATATATTATAATATATATATAATAATATATATATATAATATTATATTATATTAAATTACATATATTTAATATTTATGAATATTATATAATAGATATATATCTATATATATAATCATATATATATATATATATATTATTTATATATTTATATATTATATTATATATATATATTGACGATGATGATGTGAATGATGATGATTCTCGCCAATATGTGGTGCATATGTCCTAATTAATTTTATTAGCATTCATGAGGTAACGAAAAAATTAAAATATGCAGACAATCTGGTGACAATGATCCTATTTCCTGTAATACTAGGATAAAAAATAGTTTTTTTTTTAATGATGCTAACCTTCATATGCTGTGCAAGTCAAGATCATGTGTTAGCAAATTACCTACTTTTAAGAGTAAAGAGTAAATACACAAAATTTTATATAATTATTTAAGTAAAACAGGTACGTACCAGGAATCTCCGTATATCAATTGATCTGATGAAATTGACGTATAAGCTTTCACTGTAGGCGTGATGTAATTAATTAGATGTGGCGTCACGGAGTGATAAATTCAATTGACTATTTGAACCGTAGTACACTTGAATATAAGAACTTCGGAGAATTTGACAACTGAACACAAAACTAGAAATTATTATACATATTCAACATATAATAAAAATAAACATAGATGAATAACAACACAGTTCTTATGCACAAATTAAACCGCAGCATCATTAATGAATGAGTTGAGAAAACCTATATTCAACAAGAGGAAATGTGAGGAATAATATGACGATTGCTAACGTAGCCTCCGCCATAAACATCGTATACTATATATATTTATTCTTATTTATATAATGATATATATATTAATATAATAATATATATTATATTAATTATATTATATATATATATATATAACTATAGTTATTATATATAATATAATCTATTAACACACGCACTCATAACATATATAACCCCACCCCCACATATATCCAAAGTTACCCCGCCACCCTGACACGCGTAAACGTGCCGGCCCACGACACTCAATACTCCTATAATAGTGCGAAGACAAAGACAGTAAACCACAAACAAAAACCAGTGACACACGTCTACACCACCAACCCCAATAAATTGTCCCCCCACGAGGCCGAGCACGTTAGGACGGAGAAACACGAATCCTCGATAACCAAAAAATATTCCCAGGTAGTCTATAAGGTAAGTAAACACTTCATGTAGGGGGGGGGGCAGAACTCTGGACCCCCCCGCCCCCACCTCCCCCCTGACGGAACGCCCATGTTAATTACTATATAATGTAATCTATTATATATATTATATATACATAATATAAATTATTATTCATATGTATATAATAATATTTATATGTATTATATATATTAGTTCACACCTCACGGGGCTATCAGCCTCATTTTTCTAGGAGGAAATCTTCTCTAGGTAATTCTCCTAGATCGGATTATGGCGTGATCGAAACCAGCGCCCTTCTGAGCTTTGTTCGCATCTACCGATTGTAGATCCACGGTAGCTTGATGCTAAGTTTCAGGTGAAGCAATTTTTAAAAGAATTTAATTGGTGAGGGTTGGCTGTTGTAAATAAATTCTGGGCATACCTGTAAGCGTTTCTAGTGTACAGTCTAGAATCTATATTATTTGAGTTCAAAGTCTAACTCTACAATGGTACTACAGGGAATCTATATCAATGTCTATATTAACAAAAAATTATATTAAATTCTATTTTTATATTATTTGTTAAAAATATAATTGTAATCAAAGGTGTGATAATCTAACCATGAAAATAAATAAATTTACACTCTGTTGAATCAAATTATTTTTATATTAGTCAGAATTAACAAAGTGTAAAATGAAAATTAATAAAAATGAAAATTTAATTTAAAAAATTATATTAATAATCGCAATAATTAAAATGGCAATAACAAAATCTTGTCATTTTGTCGATCATGGTGTATTATTATTATTTAAAGTGACGAATCAGCGCGGCTGCTCACTCATAGAGAAATATAAAAAACAAAACAGAGACGGAGAAACTATAAATTTTACTTTAAATATAAATAAATATATAATAAATAAAGGGGGTCATAAAATATAATAAATAAAAATAAATAAATCTGATTTCATCATTTATTGTGGATGTTGTGAGATTTATTTGCGCAGAAACTTGGCATACTTTTATCTCCTTGGAGCTTTATTGAGTATGCGTGGTAAGGAGGTCAGTTCGAACCCACCCTAGACAGCTTTGCATTCGGGACGCTGTTTAGTCCATTACTTTGTAGTTGGCATTATGGGCTCAGATAAAATCTATGGGGACTCTGGGATTTGTATCTCGATTCGTATCACCCGTACCGACAAAGAAAGTAGTCCCATCGCCAAGAAAGAAGAAACAGCCAGTAAAATACTGAACAGTCAATGATGTTCAAAAGTAAAGAATAAAGGTGTTAAAAAACAACAGATACTCAGACCTGTCGACCCGGCGCCCGTCCGTATCCTGTCGACTAATGTCCACTCCTTAGTGGAAGGGGAGGCTGCTTGCAGACGTTTCTTGTAGCTTCCCACACCGGAGAGGGAGGTTAGAAAGCGAAACTTCGTTCATTTGAAAAGATGTTTATTTCTACCTGAGAGATAAGAGTTCAGCTAGTGCCTGGATTTTTTCGACGCACAAAGCGCGCAGGCGACAGTAAAGCGACACGATCGAAATCCAACTAATTAATAATTAGTATATATTAATATATAATATATTTATTATATATTTAATATACTAATATATATTATATAATATATATTTATAATATATATAATATAATATATATATATATATAATATATAATATATATATATATATATAATATTAATATTATTATATAATATATATATATAATATATATAATATATTATATATATATATATTACTATTAATATAATTATATTAATAATCTATATATTAGAATATATATAATTATAATATATTTATTTATTATTATTTAATTAATATATATATAATACTTATATAATATATAATCATTATATATATATTATTATAATATTTATATATTAATAAATATAATAATTAATAATAATATAATATATATAATACTTAATATATAAATATATATATTAGTTTAATTACTTATAGTATATATATTTATTATATATCCTATTATAATCAGAAGTAGACTCCTTACCAACAGAATATACTATACACACACAGATTTTACTTATCACAATCACAGGATTTATCTTAGACACTCACACAGATTATCATTAGCCACACCGACACTGATTTAATTTATTCACTTCAACACACATAGATTTACTTACACTCACCACACACACACACACCTACAAAACTATATTTTTTACTTACACACACACACACACATACAGTTTACTTACACTCACCACACAGAATACTTACTGCACCACAATATTATTACACACTCACACCACACACACACATCACACAACCAGATTTACTTACACACACAGATTTACTACTCAACTCACACACAGTTATTACTTAACACACAATACACTATGACCACTTATATAATACACACATACACTATGTCACTATGACACTTATACACTCACCTCCTCATAGGACACTTACACTATCCCATATACACTTACACTCACCCGTAGACACTTACACTACCCATTACACTTGGTAATTGGTGTATATAGTATTAATATTTATAAGTTGCTAGAATGTTATCCTTATAATTAGTCACAATCGATTTTCTTCAAATTTCATAAAACGATATAAATTCTTCATTATTTTCACGCAAGGTCCAAAATATTGAATGAAAATAAAATCTACATAATAATAATAAGAATTAATTTAAAAATATATAAACAAAATAGATATGTTTAGTTAACGTTGATAAGTGCTTCCGCTCTTCGTAATAACGTGAGCAGAATTTAAATTTTTTAGACATCGTGTACAACTTTACACATTCGGCAGAATTTAATTTTTTTATACAAGTGTTTCAAATATTTTTTTTTTCTAGGAATCTAAGAAAACACATATTGTTTATTTTAAAAAAAAAAATAAACATTTATTTTTTTTTATAATATGCACCTATTTATTCAGAAACAAAAATATTAATATTATATAAAATTACTTAAATGCTCTGTGTGTGGCTATGAGTGTAATAGTTAATCATAGAATTTAATTTTAGTTAAAGAAAACTATTTTTTTATCTGCTCTAATAACTACTGTAATAATGAGAATCTAATTGATATCTATATTTAAGTATATTAATATTAAATATCTACCAAATAGCTATATATATATAAAGTTCATAAATAAATTATATATATATTATAATATATATATATATGATATATATTATATATTATATATATATATAATGTATGTGTTATATAATATATATATATAATATCAATTTAGTAGTAGTATATTAATAATTAATATATTATGTTATATATATTCAGCTTATTAAATTTATTATATTATAAGAGTATTAATATATTTATACAAGTTTTCAATTACATAGACAACTGAATTTTTACTCACAAGTATTATTATATTTATTATATATATTATATACTGGTGATAATTTTAATTATTCTTATTTCTTCACTACTTCGTTAAGTATCTACTGTCATCTTATGTAGCTAATACTGAATTAGCTATATATATAGTATTACAATATTATTAGAATAATAGAGAGAATTTAAGGTATACCAATATTAATATAAAATATATATATATATTAATTATATATAATTTATATAAAATAAATATAACAAGTTTCCGTGTTATAATATATATATTAAACATAAAAGTATTAGTGCATCTCCATAAATATATTAACGTATATATAAATAAGATACTACTCGGATCCTCTGTCTCTCTACATACCTTTCATTCTCTCTACCTATCTACTCCCTCAATACTTCTCTCTTCTAGGTGATAGAATATTATAAAATATACTGGTGGTTGGTTATAGGATTTATATATCATACGATACAAAAAAGAGCCATTGAATATCTATAATATAGTCTCAGTTTTAGCAACTTCTAACTAATTCTCAGTAAGGGAACGAAATATTGCTTAATTAGCACGAATAATTTGTTTTAATAATAATTATTAATATTACAAATATTATCTTTGTAGTAGTAAAGGAGGAGAAACAATTTAATTAAATATTAAACTAATAATTAAATTATATTAAATATATTAAATATCTAATAACTTATATATAATAATTAGTGTTTTATCCCTTAATAATTTAATTAAAAATTTTCAAAAGATATATAAATAAACATATTAATATATATTATATTAAATATAAATAATAAAATATGAAGATATGGGCAAAAAAAAGTCTCATAATATTTTAAACAATTAAATTGTGAAATATGTAGACTTTATAAATATAATATAATTTAAAATAAATAAAAAATATTTAAGTAATGAATAAATTAATATATATAATAATATAATATAAATAAAAATTAAATAATATATTAAATATAATTAATAAGAAAGAAAATAATAAAAGATAAGATATAATATATAATTAAATTAAATATAATATAATAATTATATAATATTAAATATAATTCATTATATAATAATTATAATATATATAAATTTATATATATATAATAAAGTATACATAATGAATTCGTCATAACATTTAATGTAGTATATATATAATATATAATTAATAATTATATTATAATAAATTATATAATAATATTATATAAATAATTAAATTACTAATAATATAATTAAATATAAAATTATAATAATTATATATATAAAATTATATATAATATTAATTATAGTTAACTTAAATATATAATAATTAAATTAACTAATATATTAAATAAATATAATATATTAATTAAATAAAACTAAATAATAATTATATAAATCTAATTAAAATAAGAATTATAATCAAAATAAGGTAGTGAATGGACTCCGTATAATGAAAAGTATTAACGCCGTAATCTAAATTAATTTATAATCAGATATTAACAAAAATAAATTTAACTGCGACTTACTCTTCATTAAAGACGATTTTATCAGGTATAGGGAAAATGTTAACGTGAGATAGTTAAATGCGTTTAATATTGTTTAACGTAATACCAGTCTTCAAAAAATAATGTATAAACTTAATAAAAATAATAAAATCAGTTAATTAATAAATAATTTGGAGGGGGGAGGGGAGATATATAATAATGATTAGCATAAATTACAAAATAAATTTTAATTGAATAAAATATTATAAAATAATAATAATACTAAGATATATAATAATTAAACTAATTTAAATTAAAATACTAAATATAGTTAATATATAATATAATTATTAATAATAATAATAAATAATTAATATAAATATTAATAATAATAATTAATATAATTATAATAATAATAATAAGAATAAAAAATATAAATAAATGATAAAAAATTAATAAAAATAAAAAATAAAAAAAAAAAAAATATAAAATAAATAAAAAAATAAATAAATAAATAATAATAATAAATAATAAATAAAATAAATAATAAAATAAAATAAAAAAAAATATATAAAAAAAAAATAAAAATAAAAATATATAAAAAATAAAAAAAAATAAATAAAAATAAAAATAAATGCAATAAACAAAAAAAAATAAAAAAATTTTAATTAATTATGAGAATATAATAATTTTTTAAAAATTATACTCACTTAATATATAGTTATCAGACGATGTTATAAGTCTATAATATATATATTCATTCTCCTTAGCCTATAGACAGACGATCCGAAATGAGTTGGATTATCCTGGCGAATGGCCGTCTTCAAAGCAGCCAAATCTCTCGGTTTGTGTTTTTAGTACTTCTCAGTGTATTAAGTAAACACGGATGTATAATAAAGGCACATCGGTGGTTTAGGTCGTGAGATCAGGAGCCTGGCAAATTTGACCAATTTCCACCTCGTGACTTTTGAATATACCTATTCCCTGTGATAAATTAAGCTTTGCCGTACAAAGATCAATTATCCATATCTCTAATCTGAAGTCTCAGGATGCTCTCTGTTCTGTTCCAAATTCTTGTTTAAATCCACATCTATGGTCAAAATTTATAGGTATATTAATGTTCTTGATTTTCGCTCTCAGAAGTATCAGCTGTAGTACGTGTGACCCGATTCATTAGTACTCCCCTCTCTTCAAAAATATAATATAGATCCTATATGATTCCTGATGACTGACTTATAGCTACATCATGTCTCTCTGTTACCCGTATGGCTGTTCGTGATAGTTCATTCGTTATGGTTTGTAACTCTCCCTACGGGTTTATGTTTCACATTTCCAAAATTATTTCGTAAGTGTTATAACTAACGTGAACCTGATGAGCTTGAAATGATAGATCCTCATTCGTTATTTAGATCCGGATACTCAATTATACGATATATGTTATTAGCATTTTAATGTCGTCTAAATGCTGTTCAACCAAATGTTGACTATAGTGTTTTCATATGAGTTCCCTTCCTATATACTTATGCTTTATCTATAGTTCCTGATTATTACGCTTATTCACTCATTTTGTATGGCGTGTGAAACGTATATAGTTTTTCGTGCAAAAATACGTTATTATTATTCATTTATTTGCTTTACTAGTAGTTTATGAATTATTAGCAGATCATATGTGACTATAGATTATCAGTGCTTACGGATCAGCATTATTGATTTCGACTGACCGACCCTCCCATGGTTGATTCGGCATACGGAACAGTTTCACAGGCTATAAGATGTATTCGGGTGTACGTTTCACTGCGTGATCGACCCCCTCTACCTATTGACGCAGCGATAGTGGCCGGTACTCCGAATAGCTCTAAAGCGATTTTTCACCTCTCCAATGTGCTCAAATTTGTTGTGTTCGCGAGGGAACGGAGCCAAATGGGATGTGTCTTTAAATCAAAGTTCCTTCTGTTAACGCACTCTCGTCTTGAGCGCGTTATTACGGAATTTTCGCGTTAGTAAGAGAACTCTTCAATAACTGAGACGAAACGTGTTTGCTCAGTCCGGCCTCGAAGCATTGATGGCTCATGCTTCTTTATTGATCAGCGTCTACTGAGAGACAAATCCTTCGTATATGGTTACTTCGAGTACGAACGTATCCCTGGTCATCCCTCTCTTCGATAGTACGCCCCTCCGTGATCGCGCCGTATCCCCGCCGCCACGTTGTAAGGAAGTATTGCGCCCACCAGTATAATTAAAGTTATACTCCAACTTTACAGTTTTTAAAACATAAATTCATCGTATTATTTTTATGGAATTTCAACTGCTCTATTTAGGTCCTACGTTCCTCTATATATTTACACTACGTCAGCAATAAGAAGCAAGTTCTAAGTAACGAATCTAGAACAGAGCCTAAGTAATGGAACTCACATGAAGGCCCATGCTCTCAGCTGATACTTTTTTTCTTCAGCGAACTAATTAGAACTTACCTTATATGAGAATTACTAGGCTAAGGAGCATTTATAATACATGCATCAACACCAGTTATAGCTAAAACGTTGGATGCGATATATAAATCTCGTCTCTAGTAAGGTAACTGAGACATCACATCTAGCTATGGGCTCATTGTGGTGGCAGTTTACGAACATTTTGTGGCAAAAAACCTTTTTCGTTAATCCGAAATCGTAAATTTCTAATAAAATTTTAAAATATAATCAACAGAAGAGATAGATTTATTAAACTAGTTAAATGTAAAAGGCAGGGGGTAAACGGTTAACGGGAGATGTAGGGGAAAATGTTAACTCAGCATGTTAACTGTCTATATTCAACGAAATTGCTGTACGTCCAGATTGATAGTCCGCCGTTATACTTATTCTCTATATTTTGCGAATTATACGATAAACCGTCTTAGAAAGTACAAATGATAATAGAAAGTTAACGTATACATTGGTGAGATATAGACGGAAAACGTTATTAAGCGCCCCGACCTGGTACTCGTACTAGTATATATAAATATATAAGATTTTACTTTGTAAAAGGATTACTCATTATTCATAGATAATAGTATAGATATATATATATATAATTATATTATATATTATAGTGATGTATATATAATAATTTTATAAGTTAAGTTTTTTCATATATTATATGTCAATTATATCTTATCTTCAGTATCTAATTCTAATATATCGAATATAGTCAATTATATATATTAAAAATATTAATAGATCCTAATATGAAGGTAAGCCTCAAATATGTTAGCTTATTACGTAAATATATATAGAATCTATTAGATTAACTGTAGATAGGAATAAATACTCTCCACAAATCCTGCTGAGATGCCGATTCTCGCAGATTGTTACTGAAATTAGTCCATCTTAAAAGATCCCATGTCCTATTAAATATTTTTTTAAACTTTTGTTAATTTGTGGTATGCGCTGTAAATTCCGAGTGATTGTTCGGCGCAATCCAATCCGATATCTTATTAACCTGAGAATAGAATTAAATTCTCTTGGTCCAAGCAATACGACTCAAATCTTTATATTCACGACACTATGTTCTTACACTCTATGGCGGAGAAGTCTCTGCCCTCCAGAAGATAACAGAAGTGTTCTGCCGTCGCCTCCCGCAATTTCTCCGCAAGAGTTCGGCGTATGGCCACGTCCCAGTGCGCCGGTACCCGGTAATTTCCTCGAAGTCCCCCATCCCCAACTATAAGCACATCTATGTTCAAAATAAATCCCAACCACATAGCCAAAACACAATTTCTTCTTACTCCAATGTTTGTACTATAAACTAATTCAAGTCGCTTAGACGTTAATACCCATGATCCATGCGCAAAAACAGCCTCATCACCACTGTAACATAAGAATATCCAATTCCTAAACACCACAAATCACACACAATCCTCGTGTAAGGCTTGACATATAAGATTCTTACTCACAATTGCAATCACTTATAAAAGTATTATTAAGTCATATCAACAAAACGTTCATTATCCAATTCAAGCTTACAACATATTCAAAGTATACCCATTCATACATGCTCAAAACATACCTGTTGCGGAAGTCTTACATGTGTTCTCTGACTCCTGAATCCCCCCCTTAACTCAGCAAATATTAGCAACTTCATATTAACCGTAGACTTCAATACACACCACCCTCATCGCTTAAATCAACTGACTATACAGCACACAGATACACTACACCAAAAGGTGATGCACTTATGAAACTTACTCACTTAACTCAGTCATCATCATCACAACTATGGTAAATCAGTAAATCTACTGCTCGCCTACTTGATACTATATACCATAATCTAGAGAACGCCACCCGTGTACATACCCCTATCTTGCTTCCCACTACTTATTAAAAGTTATCGTCTCATAACGACCTAAAGAATTATTTGTTATAGGCATAACATGTAGCACTTTTTATGATCACATCTCCTCAATACTTAATCACGTGGAGCAGTCTTTGCAAAACTCAGCCCTACCAATACACTCTCTTAAACTTCCTAACGATAAAATCAACTACAAGATTAGCAAAATGACTCCAAGCTATAGAACATACCCAAAGAAAATAGACTTACAGTTCGATTTCACAATTTGTGACATATTTCAACCGTATTGCTCAACAAAGAAATACAACATTCAATAAAAATAAATTCTAATAGCATCGGTCCCCAGGGTGTGAAAAAAACCCTTACATCCAAATGCCCTTCCCAATACTCAATTCTCTAGGCTCCGAAACTTTTTACCAGAAATCGAAACGCGCGTTCTAGTTGAAACAAAGAAAATCCTTTCAGGTCGAGAGATTCATATTTCTCCATAGGCGAGAATCAACACAAGTCAGTAGGGCAGGCCATATTGAGGACGTGTCCTGGGCTCCGCAGAATTAGGGATTTGGCCTTGACCTCCTTTTTTGGCTCATTGACTTTATTTTGACCTTGTCACCTTTTTTTTGAGCTTAACCGGAATTTGTGTTATCAATGTTTACCTGCATCTCTTTTTACCTTGACACTACTTTTCTCGGAGCTGACCACTCTGGTTGGATTTGCCCAATGGAGTCAATTATATAGGCTCCACGCGAATAATATTTGCCACTGCCAATAATTTATATTCGGACAACATCCATAAATATATTAGCAACACCTATCGTGAGAGTAAGGGGAATTAGCAGCCATAAAGAAGTGTTGCTGTTAGCACCCTGTGTTTTTACGCTTACCCCCACCTCCCTAATATTTATCCGTCCATGGGTCAATTTTTGCCACGATTATTATAATATATACGGTAATTTACAGTAATTATATGATAATTACCCTTTTTTGATCGATTTCTTTAACTGTTGTTTCGAATCCGCCGCACCTCCGCAGTGCGTAACCGCAATCCCCAACGTCGTTCCCTGCACGCCTGCGTAAGCCGTCCCGCCCGCGTTTTCAGCCCACCTTGAGCCGTATAGTAGTTCCACATCCAGTCAACCTTTGTGTCACATCTACCCCTTATGTTCATCCCTGTACCCCTCTTCAGTCCCGTTCCCGTCACTCCAAATATTATGCACACAACATAACACACACACACACACATCACATACCAACATCACAACACAACCTGCGATCCTACATTGGTCTTAGCACTCACGATTATCCATCCGTCCCTTATTCATAGCTTTACTTAACCCTTCTACTTACTACCTTCTAACCTTACTCGTTCTCACCGCTTTACGAATTATCTATCCGGGTCAATATTCAAAATAAGAACTCTCAGACACTCTCACCACGAAGGCAATACCCTCTGAACCTTTTATATAAACATCAACGTCTCAGCGCTTACTCGTATTTGTTAGAATATGAAGAATTTAATATCGTCAGTTGTAGAAGACAAGAATTCTCGAGATCGAAGTTAATAATGGTAGGCAAGTGTAATAGATAAGTCAATAAGCATAAAACTAATATATAGATCTAACCATACATATATTAAAGAATATATAGTTAGAATTATATATATATTCTTAATATTATATTGAATGTACTCATATATAATATTTAATAAATATAATTTATAATTTAATTATAATATAAATTATAATATTATCTTAAATATATATATATATACAAGAGTGATATATATATATATATTAGTAAAAGTTATGATATAAATATCTAATATAATATACAATATTATTCTCACTATTCTATCTATGAGTAAAATAATGTATAGTATAATAGATAAAGGAAACCGAAGAAAAGACGAGAGAGATTTGTTGGTGAGAGACTGATCTACGAGACGTATGAGACGAGTGATAGAGGCTTACGTAAGTGAATGAACTTGGAGAGAGTGATAGAAAGAATGAGGAACGCGAGTCAGACGAGCCGTATTTCATATTCATGAGAATTAATGAATACAACTTATATAAGAGAGAGAGTGAGTTTAACCACATGTCGAGCGAGTACAATAATGATCAATCTTCTAGAATTACCTAGAGTGATATATCTGTAGAAAGCTCTTTTTGCAATCATTTATCTTAATTTTAATGATTAATAACTATTTGAATTATAATTATACTCCTCATTTAAGTTCATTATTAATAATTTAATTGATTGTTAATCAGTCTTCTGAGCGGTATACTGGTACTACTTCTGTCCTATCTCGGAGATCTTCTAATGTTATCTTCTTCTTTTCTTCATCTAGTTTCTTTCGATGGTTTCATAAATCTCTTTGACTTCACCTAACGCGCTCTCTACGCTTAGCGTCTCCCTCCCTCACTCTAGAGAATACTTAAAAAAAAAATGCTAAATCAATATTTTTTTTTTTATTTACATTTTTTCATTATATTTTTTTTTTTTTTTTTCGAAATTATATGTAAATAAAAATGAAAAATGTATCTAACAACTATCTTACCGGCATTAATGAGCCTATAATTTACAATAGGTGAATACGGACTATAACTTATCATAAGTATAATTAATTTCTTAATACTAGTTATCCGAAACTTAAGTAATTATCGAAACTACTCGGTACGCCGTTGCTTATAATATGTCTAAGTAATCAATCTCCGATCGCATCTACTAGATTTATATATATAATATATATTATAATTATATTTAATATTAATAATATATTATATATATATTAATATTTATATATATATTAATTAATATTATATTATTAATTATATATAAATATACATATTGTAGTAATAATTAAATATTTATCAGGGAGTAAAAGGTTTTTATTATAATACATTTTTTATTTGATAATATATATATTGTATTTCCTTTTTCAATATAGCTATATACTTTTAATTATATTTTTAGACTAACGTTTTTAAATAATATACTAAAAAATGTTATAAAATCATTAATTCCTGTATAAAGAAATAATGATAAAATATTTTTTGTATATTAATAAATATATTTTTCCTCTTATTTTCATTTTTCTCCGTTTGAAAAACAAAGTCACGCGGTATATACGGGTTCTCTGTGACCATCTAAACACGTGGGCTTTTACTACCCACTAGAGCTATAATGTATCTTTTACAGGTCACACATAGTCTATATATATAATATATATATATATATATATATATAATATATAAGATATATATATATATATCATATAATGATTAATATATATATTATATATATTATAATATATAACTATATATTAAGTATATATTAATATATAAATATATATATTAAATATTAATATGTATATAATATATATAATAATATCATATATAATAATTTAATATATAATAATATATTATATTAAATTTATGTATTAATAATGAAGTTTCATATGAGGATTTTATCAATATTCCTGTTATAAAAGGAAGTACTTTATGCATTAATATATTAATTATACACAGAATTTATTTTACTTACACACCACAGATTTTTACTTACACATACATCTAAGATTTACTATTTTACACTCATACAAGATATTTACTATTACTCACTACACTACAGATACTAATTATTAACTTACTACACGCACATCCAGAATATTTACTTTACACTCACACAGATATTTACTCTTTACACTCACACAAGATATTTACTTAACACACATCCACTACTACACACACTATCATCCTACACACACACAATACAATTACATAAGTACACATAACACCAGATTTTATAACTTGACATACTCACAATCACAGAATATTATAGCTACGCACATACATAAGATATTATACTATATCAACCACACAGCAGGCTGACCACACTCTACCAAACTACACTCAGCACACACATCACACAACCAAACACACGAGGAGGGACGACGACAGCACAATTATCATCCACCACAGACGTTATACATATACACTCACTACTTTAAGCTCTCCACAAAAATATGCATTCCTCTAATGTAGCCAACTTTATACAACTAACACCTCATAAACCCGTTAGAATGTCTCGCCTGTGATACCACGATCAATCGACACGCGACTTCCTGAAATA
The DNA here is from genome assembly GCA_015478945.1 of Trachelipus rathkii. NCBI lineage: Eukaryota > Metazoa > Arthropoda > Malacostraca > Isopoda > Trachelipodidae > Trachelipus > Trachelipus rathkii. The sequence goes on along the minus strand of JABUQX010037183.1, from coordinate 61,089 downwards.
GAACACTACCACTAAGCCCATATACACTATACATGCCTTCACCATATTGACACTTAGGGTCCGAAAGATCACACTTACCCATAACACTTGCGATGGATGCATAACTCAATACCTACGCCTACTCAAGTTGCCCTAAGAATATTATGCCACCCCCTACTTGCGACGTTAGCAATTCTACTATCACCGTGTTCTCCTAGAACAACAATTTTCCAATGAGCTACCATTCAGCAGACTATTCCAGCTGACGACACTTTCAAACCTAGAGCTAAATCATAGCTTGACTCTTTCTTTCCCCGTAAGTGCTCCGATCAAGCAATGATCATGCTAAGCAGCACAAGTGCGCGCACAAAATACTCATCTAGCGCCCTCCATGCACATAGATCAGAGGATTATACGTCGAAACAAATAACAAACTGCACCGCGCATCGGAGTGCGCGCATGGTCAGAGCCCCCTTTATGATCCGTAGTCGGGAAATCGCATTCCCATTATGCCTCCAGAATAAATACTCATATGGTGTAAAGACTCATCCAAAGAACTTTCTTTCTTGCCCAAGAATCTAAAGCCTTAAGACGTCAACTATGCACTAGCTCGCAGATAGCACGTAATGCGATTTCTTTCTCTTACTTGATTAGAGCCTGTACAACAGGCTTCTTTTTTCAAAACACAATTTTTCTGTGCTTAAAAAGCCTTAATAACTCGGAATCCTAATCAGACTATCGTTATACACTACTTCATTTTGAGTATTTTGACTGTCTATAGTTAAAATCCTCATTTATAATTGTATACAAATGACTATTTAAAAACTCAAAATTCTTTATTGATATGTTGGGACGTAAAATTTTCGCATTTGAAATATATTAAACGAGATTTTTCATTTCCAATCAATCTTAGTCCGTACTTCTCTTTGCTTGACGTATTAAAGCAATCTACTCTATGTTTTGATAAAATACAATATCACAAAATCCGAATCTAATAACCATCTTCTAGATTTAAGAAATGAGAGATCTGAACTTTACTAAAGACAGATCGACATAGAAATCAGATATAACTCTCCCAAGTACAGTAACAACATTAACAAGAAACAGCACACTCTAAGATCACTACGAGATCATATCGTTATTCAAGGGCTTTAATAACTATATTACTTGGTGTTTATTAGACTATATAGAATAACACATCAATAAATATAATTTAACTGTTATATAATTTCTTTCTATGATGTAATGCTATTTACATTAATTTTATTTATACTATCTTTAGTATATTCATCAGCTCATATATCGCCTTAATAACATAATTACTATCATATATACTCCTTACTAAACATGCTCAGTATAATAAAGTCATGTTAAAATCAACCGTTAAGGAGGTGGTTAACATAGTAGCAAAGCAGACGGTGAGAGTTATAATGCTAATAATTAGTTAATGCTGTTTCTCTTTCCGTTTTACTGCTATATATCTCTAGATTCAAGTTTTAGTTGTAATCGTTCTTAAATACTCTCATTAGTTAATTTCACTTGACAATTTATCAAGTCAAATGCTATGTACTAATCATATGTTTTACATACTTTTAATCTATATTTATTAACATTATGTTTTTATTGATTCTAATACGTTATTAGATGTTACAAATTTTCATTATTAATTCTCATATATCACTTTACTCTATTTATGTCTGAGGTGAATTTCCTCTTTTAATTGTAGTTATCATGACATATATAAGTAGACTATTATTGATCTTTTATTAACACCGTAATATCTTAATCCATCACTTCCATCCCGTATTGAATTATTATTAAATTTAGAACACACACACACCGATACACACGTTACCGCACAACTATAAACTATCTCACAACATCGCGAGGCCAACAAGACTAACTCTTGCCGCGAGCACGCTCCAACGCGACTAATCCTTATACCGTCCATCATATGTCCATTCCCTATCCTCGTCACTAAACCCAATGCTATCTGCTTAAACTACTTACCAAGGAAACTCTCATTATCCTCTCCAATTAACTTCACTCCTTCTCTTTAAAAAATTAAGCTGATTTCGCCGAGTTCTATCGTGTTGCATGAACTGATAACTCCTCATGTTCAAATAGATAAACTAAAATAGTGTCATGTTCTAGAGAGTTTCTGGTCACAACACTTTTCAGTGCTGTTCTAAGTAAGAGTAATCTATATAACTCTCATGGAAGATACAGATTTATTATTAAATTCCCAACAGCTATATGTAATATTGAACTTATGTGATTTGTATATAGAGTTATTTCATGTAGCCTAAGACTCAATTCAGTTTCTGTCTAAATCCTACACCACGGACCTCTCTTTATACTTAAGGAGTTTCTAAGAAATTTTCTACTTATCGATGTACGCACCAGCTCATATATATTCTACTGCATGACTAATGCTCTCAATAAATCTCTCGTAACATTCAGGAGACTGAATGTGGGGACTCTAGCTCTCGAGAGCGCTGTGCACCCTGCTAGCTCAGTCACAATCTGGCATAGATGCCAGACAGTTATCTCCCGCTGTGTCATTAGCCTTCCGGTTGAGCATACATGCGTTCTACACATTTGATGCTCCTCAATTAATGTCAATGTCTAGTTAGTCCTAATATTCTTAATATTTTGTAGTACAAGTACATAAATAGAGATTATTCATATTTACTTCTTGATCTTATAATTAATCTTTTACTTCAATATCAATTTGATTTAATCCTTTAATATAATAAATTTCATTATTACTTAAGTTTTTATTTAAAGAATTAACATATATATTTATTATTCATTATTCATTAATTATTATTCATTGTATGATGTTTATACTAAAAATTTTTTCAAAGGTATTAATTTATTAGTAATTAATTATTGGAATATATTTCATTATTAATTAATATTTTTATGTTATATTTATCTAATTGTTAAAGGGATGGGTTGTGGAGCCAGAACTACGATCTTAAGATGATGAATCGCTATCTCCTTACATGATTATTACGAATATCTGGAATCCTATCTCTATTTCTTTTGTGTATTTATACGAATAATTCATTATTTATTATTAGTTGAAAGCTGTAACTAAATATATTATGAATCACCCTAAGAATTTTGAGATTAGCCATTCCTTTTTGTGATATCTGTGCTTCACAGCCTAACTGTGTTGTTGATGCCCACTAATAATATGAACAAGCCGTCCGTAAGATTGTGAAAGCACTATCATATTCTATACTGTACAACCTAGTTGTCTGTACAATTACATGGTGTGGACCTCATATCGAACCACAATAAATCCACTCACCCACTTGATGTGTGTTAATAACGCGCACTTAAACTTCATATTAGAGCCTCGAAAAAAACATCTCTTCCTCCTGAGAATGGGAACCTCTCAGCTTATATTTCGCAGAAATGCCATATCGCGCGAGATTAAATACCTAAATACCGAGATTGCGATCATATGAAGAGAGTAGAAGTCAAATCTTAGGATCCCAAGTAATCGAGACGTTTACTTTATCCATATAAATCTCCTTATGTACTATTCATCATTTATTTCTCATAAACTGTTTAACAGTCTGATCGCTGAGATAATCTCGTTCATAAGCTAGGTAATGAAGTTATTTGTCTTACATCTTCGTGATGGGAACTATGTCCCTTCGTCTCGCAAAGAGTATTTGTCTTGTCTCAATCACACTTTGAGGAATTCATAATCACATCAACCTCGATCCAGGGCCTCAGGCATGAGCCCCATCACCGCAATAATGATGCAAAAGCCAATCCCTACGCATCCTACTTGAGCGTACCCGGCCGCTAGTCCCCAGCCGCAGCAGATGCGCTCCCGGGCAGCTGATCCATATAATCATTTCCTGCAGTATACTCGCCCGGCCTATTATTAGTGTTATTTTACATTCATGCTACATTTAGTTTCATTAATATATATTTATTAGATGACAATTCAAGCACTTACATCACAAATTCACATACACCACAACACATCAACTATATATATACACAATAATTATAAACAAAAGAATTTTATTTAAAACATTTATTTATTTTATTATTTATACTTATTTCTTATTATTTAATATTATTTAGAAACTACACAATACACAACACACACATCACATTCAAATAACACACATACACACTCATACTTATACACACACACACAACGCATCAAACGTCACCTATACCCACATAATGACGGTATGGATACGTTGCTCAGTTTAAACATGTTAGATATTTTTAATAGCGGTAGAATTAATATGGCTTCTATAAGCGATATTAACTCTAGTTGTCTAATTACGTTGGCGATGCCTATTGTTATTATATATTATTTATGAAGCACACATAATTCGCACCAGCGACTGAGCGCAATCTCACACACCACACACATGAACTAGTCTATACACATGAGCGTACGCGACCCACTACTCGAGTGTTAAGTTCTATGATGCATCCACTCTGAGTGCCTCAGTTGCTTTTGATAGTCGTGCAGCTTTGGTACGCGGCTCAACCTTGTCAAATACAACCATTAGCTTTTGATACGGTATAAAGCGACTACGCTTTCCGCGGGTTGGTAGTTCATCTTTGATGACTTCATCGTTTTGACTCTGAGCTTACATCTTTAGATACCTCAACATCTACCCATTATGATTCAGTCCCTCTTATTAAGCAGCTACACTACCATAGTGCGAACTGCCTTAGCTAGTTCTCACAGCTGCATGCTTCTCTCGTACCACAACACTTATGCTACTTATTCATCACATACGCACGCGTACTGTCCTTAGACACTTCACGAGTTACCATAGTTACACTGTACTACTTCTATACACACAATCCCAATACGTCGTATTAGCTAATGTATTACTTGAGTCTTACAAGGTCCTAGGTGATAGGTCGATGTGGAGGAAGTTGGCAAGCTATATAGTATTATCTATATAATAATCATATAAATATGCGGATTCGATACGTTCAGTAGAGATGGAATTAAGTATTGATATTATATTGATGGTCTAAGACATTAATGCTGGCAGTGACTATCCGACCAAGCCACATAATCTTGAACCTCGTACCTTAATAGTAGTTCATATCACACTTTTATGCTATCATTGTGTATGATCTATGCTAGTATTCTGAATTATAGATAGATATGAAAGAGTCACGATATCGGTGACAAGTACTATATAGTATATAATATATTAATATACTTTATTAGGTGTATGAAATATATATGGAGGAAAGAGCAACACACCCGTGAAATACCTTACGGCTGTAAGTAAATGCCTTCAATATCGTAGATGTGCAACTACCATATAGTGATCCTCAGATAAGGGATGAGTATCACTCTAACTCCAGAATCCCTATTATCAGCGCGCAGCATACTAAGCGATGCGGGTCAGCGCAGCCCTGCGGATAGCTATCGACATGGAATGCAACGTATGGCATCGCTGCCGGAACCTCTCGCGTCCGTCGTGTCCGGACGCCGGCGGGGATCAGCATCTCGAGAGCGGCTTGTCTCCGACCGTAACAGAGGACATGTGCTGCCGAACTTGTCTCTTCGGGTTAGGATCATGCTAAGACGCTGTGCCTTTTTCAGCAGCATATCTGGTAAAATCTACGAGGCTCGTGAACAACTACTGCAGGATATATCGCTCACATACTCGCGAAAAGTCACCGGATCGACGACACCTCTTTCTCTTCTGACTCCTGTGCTGTATATGATCTTTGATCGATCCAGTATTTATCGTCATGAGATATCCTTTACCAGGACATATAAAATAACAATAATTTTTATCGTATTGATCGCAATATACTGGCATTCACCTCGAACCTGCTCACTGTATTAGAATATATCAAACTCTAGCCCTGTGGCTGACAAAAAGCTTATTCCTAAATGTAGCTCTAGACCTCTAGTACGTGTAATGACAGATTCTAATGTAGTTAGTTGCCATGCATTGAATCTCTTCTTTACAGAACAGTAGACGATCCTAAGGCTTTGAAATTATTTTTTGACATGCAGGAGTATGCTTTCACATCCGAGCGCCAGGAATAGCAATGTAAAGGATGTTATGTCTCGCGTAAATTTTATAGACCTCAACTATTATTAATGTTCTATTAGACAGAGACTTGTTAATCAATAGTGAGAGTTTCGTTCAGTTTCGTATCATGTAAGACCAGGTTGCGGAGCTCTACTTCGGTGCTCTTTCTCATCCGTTGTGATTTGGGCTCACAGAACCCGATTCCTCGACCCTAGGTAGCCCTAGATGTACCCCTGTAGATCTCTTCATAGGTTAATAATGGAATTATAGGTAAATATTCTCGACACGACACTTTATAACAAAACTTTGATAATACAATTCTTGTACTTTGTTAGTTAGATTGAGGCACATCTTCTCATGTATGGTGAATAATATATAGTGTACTGAATGTACATTATTGATTATTTATCCGTATACAATAAAACTAGGTAAGTGATTTTTAGTATCCTCGCTCGATTATACCACCGACATTATCTGCCCCCACCTCTGTCCATAGGATGTCTCTATGTTTTAAGCGATGAAGTATACGTTATTTTTGTGTTCCTGAAAATTTTTGTCGCGGTGACTATACTATTACATGGTCTAATAGCCCACTAGAATATGCTTCTAAACAGACATGTAAGATCGAAAATAGACAGAAATCGTTTAGATAGTCAATCAGCTGCATTTGATTGTAGATGGTGTAATTGGTGTAGGTTTCATGGGGATATAGGGGTACCTTCCTGTTGCACTGGTGTGCGTGCGCCTTAAGTGACTAGATTACATTCCATGATTTAATTGCGTTTTCGTTATCTATATGAATACATATGTTCTTAATAAGATTTCATAAGATAATTTTAGTAAAAGTTATATTTAAAACCTAGTAAACCACTAAAACTTTTATAAGTCAAAAGCTAAAATCGACTATAATGAAATTCTCTCTGTTCAAAGATAAATGATTGATTTATTATATTTTGATAGATTTATAATAAACTTTTAACTAAATATATAATTTTATTATATTTGTAATGAGTATAATAATATTATATAAATGTAGCGTACAGACCTTTTAGTTTCATAACATTGGTTATAATAATATAGAACTATACCTTTATAACGTAATATGTGAATAAGTGGATCGTGGTGTGATGTGGTGTGTAGTTAGTGTATTGTGTCGTATGTGTGTGTGTGTTTGTGTGTGAGGTTCTAAAATAATATACAAATGAGCATATAGTAATATAAAGAACTATACTAAAGTATAATAAAAATAATAATAATAAATTTTAATAATAAAAGTAAAAACTCACAACTTTCCTCAATATGAGAAGATTAATTAATGAACATATATATATAATATAATGTATTTAAAACATTGTAATAAAATATATAATAAATATGAAATATTAATATATTAGTTAAAGTAGTGTTAAAACTATATGAGTTTAAGCCTAGTAAATACATGATTGTTTAAAGCTTAATGTATAATAAGATTTAAAGTCAAGAATTAAAAACATGGAGTACTAAAGTCAGTAAAATATAAATACAAGTCATATAACAAATAAATAGGCTAGTAAACTAAAATACCCCAGCGTCTTGATTTGCTATGAAACCTACATAATCTGGGTACTCTGAATTTAACATAGCGTATAAAGAAAATTATAATTTATTTTCTGAGTTTGTAGTAATAAAATATAGTCAAGTGTTGATAAAGCAGTTAAAACATAGTAATGATATAAATAGCGAATAAAGTGAATAAAAGCATGAGATTTCATTAAGATTCACAGATAAATGAAACATGGACTTAAAGCTCATGTAAACACTAACGAAAAGACATACTATCCCCCTAGTGTAAGTGTAACAGATCCGCTCATACTATTTTTTGAACGATGTTTACATTGCTTTAAAGTATGTAATGATTATATAAGATAGTATGATGAGTAGAAAAATAGTCAGAGCGGCTAGAAAGAAGTAAGTGTTAAAGCTCCCAATATTAACGATTGGAGATTAAAGCAGTAACAATACAGATTAAAAAGCATGGAATAGAACGAGAATTGAAACACAAAGCATACTAATCCCCCATATAGTTGAGATTTGGTGACGACCTACCTAGTAAACATTAGCATGTCACTGAAGTGTCCTGACGGTGTTAAGATCTGTAAATATATGTTTTAATAAATTTCGAACGATATCCAGCGTCAAGATTAAATGCAGTTTGTCCCGTAACGTCTGGTATATATCAGGCCTACATCGGTTAGGCTATGCTGTCTCTTCTCTAGAAGAACAATTATTTTAACATCGTATTTGAGCCATAATGAAAATGTTATTAAGTAGAATATATAAAAGAGTCTTGAATGAGTAATGAGTTTTCGGATCGCCAAACATGTTTTAAGAATTGTCTTAAGTATAAAGTAAAAGAATGATGACTCATGGAGATATAAGTTTAGAAATAAGCATATACTATCTTATTTTGTTCTTTCTGATAATAATATTATATTATTATTTATAAATTGATAGTCTCTACTATTATCATGTTTCAACATCGTCGGCGCACGCCAACCTCTTGCTGGCCGGTAGCTCTGGTGTGTGAATCGACTATCTTTGGGTGTTAGAGAGAGGCGCGCATGCGGCGCCCTTGCGGAATCAGTTGATGCGAAGGCTGACTCCAATTTGATGCCGCGTAGGGGAAGTCAGTCCAATTACTTAGCTACGTTGTTCTCTTGATGAGGGCTACTCGAAAAGCTAAGAAAGTTAGAGTAGAGTTGCGCCACTCTAAGCTATCCTTAGTAGTACCAATCCGATTAGTGTCACTATTATCAATAGTTATCACCATCACGAATGACAAGTGTGCTGTCTGCGGATAAACGATCAGGTGAAGCTGTAATCTCGATTTGGTCTTGGAAGTAGGTGTATATAATGGGCTTGCCTTAAAAGCTGATTACATATGAGTTGTTTAAGTGCATGTGCTGCTACTAAAGTGAACATAGTGATTATGTAGAGTATATAGCTGTCTAGATTGTATTGTGTGTGTAAAATCTGTTGATGGGAGTTAAAGCATCCTGGAAGGAAAGCGAGGAATCTGAGATTGATAAGTAATAACTTGTTGATATATAGATAAATCTGTATAGGGTATTGGTAAAGGAATAAAATTCGAGAAAGCGGCCAATTCATTATACCATCATAATTCATCTGGTCAGATTAAAATTATTAAAGGAAGGAATAAGAAAGAGTTGGCGTCAGGCAAGACTTGCAGATGACGCCCACAACACTCCTGTTATATATTGTTAAGGTCAGTAACTGATATCTTTACGAGGGACTGAACTGATCAGATTTATGTACTAAGTTAACTTAAAATGTGAGTTTGCTTAAGTTTAATTTGTTATTTATACATAAAAGAAAAGCTGATTTACCTGACTTAATGCTGCAGTAACTGAATTCTGGACTTTATTATTCGGAAATATGCATTGTATACAAATGTATATCATGATCAAATTACGTGTGATGTGATGTGTGTTGTGTTGTGTGTTGTCACTAGTGAAGTGCGTAAATTTAGTAAGTCATATCTAGTTTGTGAATACGTAAGTTAGAAACTCTCAGCATGTAGTGTGTATTATATCATAGAGAGTAATTTGCCTCGATGTGTGTGATTAAAGTAAATCTGTGTGAGTTTTGCTATAGTAATAAATCTGTGTGTTCTGTCAGTCGAGATAAGAAATCGTGTGGTGTGATAAAGTAAATTCTCTCTCGTGATGTAGTGTTTAAGTAATATCTGCAACATGTAAGATTGTAAAAGAAACATGCTTAGTACTATATGATTGAATCAATTTATATAATTGATCAGGAGAGGTGCAGAGTGTAAGTTAACTCGTGATGGTGAGGTGTTATTAGTAATATATCATGCTTTTGACTGCTTTTTGAGCAAAGCAATTATAACACATAATTATTTAATAAATAATAATTAATATAAATATTTAAATAATAAAATTATATCAAATATATATAATAATATAAAATTACTAATATTAAATTATTAATATAATAAATAAAATTATAATAATATATGTACTAAAATATTTGAAATATTTTTCAATCAACTAAAGAAAAATAAGTTTAAAATCTTCTACGATATTCTTTAATAAATGTTAAATATTTTACAAGAGATATTTATTCTACTTAAAGTATGTTTTATCATTATGCAAAAGAACATTTTTTTAGTTCTATTTTTACCCTTTTCTACATTTGTGGAAAGGCCAGCCATTTTTCTCAACGGGATTTACAAAATATTATTAAATAAAATTATTTCTCGAATCTCATCTATACGCTGAATAATTTTTACTCGTGATATAATTAAACAGTAAATCAATGATAATGAATATCAATAAACATTGAAAAAAATATTCTAAAATTACAAAAATGTGTGCAATAAGTTATTATGGGGATTTTGATAAATCTGCATTTTTGGGATTATGTTAATAAAATGTGTCAGTAAAATTATGTGATTTAGCCTATGGTTATGCTCATTTATCATCTTGTAGTATATATATATGTGTAATACTATTCGGAACTATATACTTTATATGGTATTAGAAAAATTGTAAATAAATATATTAAGTTAATTTGTTAATCATATTATTTTATAAAGGAAAATCTATTTTAATATTTAAGTAAATGTATACAATAAAGAAAGCCTATAATGCTTACGTGGCATGCCATAGAAATGGATCAGGTAGTAATGACTCTATAACCAAAATCAGTACTTAATATAAGCACTACAGGTTTCATAATTATAGGTCATATTAATAGCTATTTCTTAGAGACTACTGGCATATCCAGGTATCCTAGTAGGAGTCTAATTTCTAACACGTGAATCAAACCCCTTTTTCTTATTCTTTTGTTCTGAATCTCCATATTGAATATTACTAAAGTTTGACACCGGCAATGTTTAATTCTAACTTATATAATATATTTGACTACATTTGAATTCTGTATTAAAATTCACGTTGTTAGTTTTCGAGACCTAAATACCACAAAAATAAAATAACTCATTAATCTTGAATTTCAATTAACATACCATATCGAAATAATATATAAGTTAATATAAAATATAACTGAACACAAACATTGATAAAAATCTTAATATATTGATTTTTCTGCTTGCATGTTTTAATGTTTCACACCATCATAAGGTATATACATCAAGAGAAATTTGATTGCAATCATATTATTCTTAGCCTTCAAGTTAACAATTTATGATTCTTACTGTGTTGAGATTAGTCATCGTATGATTTCTCGCAAACATCCTTTCTCATCTACTCTCTCTTCTACTTCAATTTTAACCATCTCTCTCTCTCTCTCTCTCTACTTCTCTCTCTATTTCTCTCATCTTCTCTTCTTCATCTTCTCTCTCTTCTTCTCTCTTATCTACTTTACTTCACTCTCTTCTTTCTCTTTGTTTCCTTATATTTTATATTTATTGTAGATTTATATATTAAAAACAAACCACTTCATAAAAATTTCATGTTTAGTACACACATGGTATAATTCTCAGTGAAGAGGAGAAATATGTTATAATTATAAACTTAGATGTTGCAGGTTCTAATACGTATATACTATTTATTTCTATAAAGAATGTAACTTAGTAATTCTCTACCTTATAATCAGTTTAATAAGTAACTGTCTTGTATCTTTAATCAATGCAGGTATCATCAATATATTTTATTATGAAAGGCGACCTTTAGATGCATTCTAAATAATTATTATTAATTTTTATTATTTTATTAATTATTGATAATTGATTGGTATTATACTTATTAATTATTATTATTATTATTATTATCATCATTATAATTCATTAAACACTTGTCATTCTTTCAATCTCTTTATACAAACCTTCTGATATCATCATTATAATTTATAAATAACCTAATAACTTCAACATAATTACTTTAGCGTCTGGATATCTGTGTGTCTGTATTCGTGCGTGTGTGAAATGAATGTCAACGTTGTGTTTCGGCGCTTACGGTTTTCAGAAATTCGTTCCAGTAGTTACTGATTCCTTTACAATATTATCGCAATTCACGACTATTCACAGAGAACCAGAAATACGCATCAGTGACGACAATATTATCTCTAGACAGAAGTCGAACATTACAAGTGTGCATCTTTGGTTCAAGTAACATATCAGAGTGTGAAGAAGGACGGTGGAAAAAATTCAAGATGGATCAATCACCAACTATAATTATACTGAATACAGTAAAATCTCACACAAAGGCACATACCAAGCTTACGCTATTATGGTTTGACCTGTCATGTGATAGTTCGCTGTGTGTCTGATGATACTTTAGTGGCTGACGACGTTTAGCTGTGTGTGTACCGGGATAACAGGAGATGTTCCACTACGAGCCTGTGCGGATGTAGTGAACCTACTGGACTCAGGTGCTGTAAACCAGCGTGCTGCGTCGCGGTTCTTATGGGCAGCGAAAACGCCGTGTGGACTTGACGACATTCCCACCTTGACTAGAGCTGCCAGGTCTCGGTGGGATTCGAAATCGAACATAGTATAAAAACCTCTATAAGAAATGCTAAATGCCTCTCTTAAAGAACGATCCAAAAAGATAGACCGTGCTGGTCAAGATAAATTGAGCCTCGATGGACGATGAAAAAATTTGATGTTGAGATAGTACGTATATTACAATCTCGGGTTGACGCCAACCGTTTGGTCGCAAACTCTATACTTCGACAGGTTTGCCAAAAAGTATATTGCGGTAATCTCATAATAAAATATAGCGGTTTGCCCAAAATCCAAATGTGTACGTTGAGCCTAAAAAATACCCTGATGTTCCAAGATACTTAACATGGAAGACCAGAGCGGGCTGGCCGGAAAAAAAAGTCAAGGGATAAAATAAAGTTAGGAGTCAGGTAATAAAATCGGGCCAAAAAAGGTCAAGGTCAAAAAGGTCAAGGCCAAAAAAAGGTTCAAGGCCAAAATCCTAGGATTTTGCGGGGGCCCGGGACACGATCAATATGCCTGCCCTACTACTACACCAATCAAACTAAATCATAGACATCAACAAATAGAATCAACACCTTATCGGCAGAAACTGAAGCAATGGACAAAGTGATGAAACTAAACCACACACAATACACAATGATTTATTATGTAATTCTAATATTACTGGTGAAAATGAAGATATTAAAGAATCTACTGAAACCAAACGTATCAATACGGAAAATCAAGCATCGTCAGAATTTTCATTTCCAAAATTTCAGTCTGCATCTGGAAGTAAAATTAATATTAGTTCTGAAGCTCTGAAGAAAGCTAAGATATTCATGGATGAGGCTTGTAACGATGAAGCAGAGTTGAGTCAACAAGGAAAGAAAATAAGTAACTCTACTAATGGTAAAAATATTCAAGCTTATGAGAGTTCTCGGGCGTCTACATCTCAGGTTAAAGAGATTTTGACATCACCTTGTTTAACACTAATAGAGGGAAGAACAGGGTTACCTACATTAAACTTTTCAGGTTTTCAATCTGCCGCTGGAAAACAAATAAATGTAAGTATGAAAGCTCTTCAAAAAGCTAAGTCTATTTTAGATGAAGTAGAGGACAACAAAGATGAAACGGAAGCTCATGAATGTGAAACCATCATTTTGTCTAATGATGCTGCTAGTGATACAAGTATAATTAGTGAAAATTTAAATTTCATGGAAGTTAGTGTAGTGGAGTTAGTAGTTAATAATATTTTAAATTATATATAATTTATTTATATAATTTTTATATAATATTATTAAAATATCTATAGATAATTAGTTATTAGTTTATTATGTACTAGATAATTAATTCGAGCGGGCACTCCAGTAATTTTATACTACATTGCGCATGACTCTTTGCTTACTGTCAGCTCGTCTCTCTACATCCACTTCTATCATGCAGAGGATAGTATCAGATACCAAAGTAAAAATATATATATAATGATATATACCCTCGATATATTATTAATTGATAATATAATAAATATTAGATATTATATTCAGAAGCAGATTAAAATATATATTAATAATATATATAGATATTATATGATATACATATATATCTCAGAGGCGTGACTTCTAGTTGAGTTACTAAATTAAATTCATTGAGTATAGAAAATCATATAAATTATATATATATAATTATATCTAAGTAGTGAGTGATACTCCTAATTATACATATACGTGCTCTCGTGCTTAGTTTAAATTAATATATTATTTATAGTAAAATTGGTTTATTTTTTATTTTATTCTAGGCCTAATTATTAATTAGATTTTCCGTGATAATAAATTATTCTTATATTTTTTTACTCGGAAAATAGGTCAATTAATGAATGAAATAAGGATTACAATAAATATATAATAATATTAATGTAAAAAATTGAACATTTAGTGTGTTTATTTTCATTATAATATTTATAAAAAAAGACGGGACTTCTTTTCGTATGCTTGAATTGGAAATTAAGCGTAGTCAATCCAGCTTGTCTTTTGGTAGTGTGTTAGAATTTTAGATGTGGTATGAAAATTTTTTCAAGTTTTTTGTGGCTCTTTGTGGGCAATCTCTTTGTTAACATGCTCTATATAGGTAATGACAATACTCCGGGGCCGTTTAGCTACAATTTGACAGAGATTACATACTTTATATTATAGTTATTACTATACAATATACATGTCGCTGTTGGTTTAGTAGGCACGTTTAGGCAGGAGTTTGGCAACGGCACTAATACCATTGCACGTGCTTACGTAAAATGAGTCTAACCTAGAAAAAATCAAATTTAAACCCAGCATTAATAGATCTAATGAAATAAATACTTAAGGTGATTATAAATAGGCTATTATCAACCTTTATTAATATATAACAAACAAGTTAAGTTCTATATATTTAAACTCATTAATATTTTAATAGTGTTTATATAGTAAAGTAATAATAAATGAATATAGCTCAGAGTACTATTGGTAATATAAAGAATCTAATAATAAATCAGTAACACTTTTGGCTTTATAAATTTATTACTTTAATAATTTGTAGCGGATGAGGAAAGTTACGCTGGTCGAAATCTATACAATCAAAAGTAGTAACAATTTCGACGGCATGAAAAAATTCAGGCTACTCCTCTTCCGCTCTTTATCATGGACGATCATTGAAGAATTCATAAGAAATTTAAAGATTAAGATTTTCGTACAGCGTCAAATTCTATGTAAAATCAACTCGGTACAGTGAGTTTGAACTTGGGTTTGTATGGATTGGATGATATCTTTACAATTTTGCAATTCGTCTCAAGAATAGTTGTTTAAGAAGATTGTCGGTAGTATTTCAGTCACACAGAACACCTTTGAACACAAGCAGGGGGTGTATGGCTAGAGTACATGGTCTTAGGGTTTTCTTGTGTGCTCTCACCGTAACGGAGGAAGAGTTAGTTTCAAGACTCAGCAGCTTATGTGCTGGCCTCGCTGCTCACTGTTTAAAGATAGTTTCGTGTATGGCATTATGTTGCTGAAAGGGCTTTCTGAATTAGTTACGGGTTAGGAGTTTATGCAGTATGTAAGATTTAAATGTGATATGTAATGATCTGGACAGGAGTATATATGATATCCAGAAAAGGTTTGAGATTGAAAGAAAAGTCTATTTAAGACGTCGTTGGTCCCGGATCTTCTATATCCGTAGTCGAAGGCAGAGTTGGTTCAACCTACTGTACAGAGTGTCGATGGAAAAATGTAATGGAGAATAAGTATTGAAATAGTAAATCGATGGTAGAAGCAGTTTTCATGTTGCGGTGAGAACTCTCCCCCACTTCTCGATCGAATATAAATGACTTTTATCTTTACTAAAATCGCTCCTAGCATTACTTCAACGGTAGGGCATGTACTGAGCAAATACGTAAATATTACCGAGCCCGTCCTAGCACGCCCACAAGATATAACATAATGAAAAACTATATATTGATTAAATTAGAATCACGTTAAAATAACCTCAGTTGGCGCGAAGCTATTATAGTTCCAGCTTGTGTCATAAGCTATGTAGTTTACTCTGAGCTCAATAACAGAAGAGTGTTCAGCGAGAATAAAGGCATACACAGGTGAGTTGGGGAAAAAACCGCATCCTGGTTCTTGATGAGAAAGCTAAAAGGTAATGCTACATGCATATATATATAAGGCATTAGTTCAAAAGGGGGATCATCAGAAGACTAAAATCTTCTAACGGATTGTAGAAAACAATATGTTCAATTAGACAGTGATGTATTTGACTCGGTCATATTATAATATATGTTATACTATGGAGTGGTATTGGTTTCCAAGCAGATAAGTTAATGATTCTGTATTAGAAAAGGATAATAAGGTATAGAAATCGATTGTCAAGAATAACTTAAGGGTGGTCGAGTGAAGAGATTTCAGAAAATCGACTATCTTCTTATTTGATCAATCGCGAAATGTAAGATGCTGCGGAAGTAACTGAAATCACATCCTCAAATCTTGCTTTCTAATTTAAGCAAAAAGATTCCTAGGAAGAAATTTTCTCAAGTGTACTGATAAAATGGAAGGTCGGAAGGGATGTGCGACAATGAAAATAGTCACGTAGGTGTTGCGAAAAAAAGCTCTGAATCAGATGTATGTAGAATCCGACAGTGTATTCGAGCAGCACAATTAAGAATCTAAGTTGCAATCGAAAATGCATCAAATTTGAGCTAGTTTAGATGAAAAATTATCTAGAAATGGATCGATTTTTCGTAGTAGTTACTTGCTAATATACCGAATAAGCAAGAATGGATTTACAGGATTTTGAATTTAAACAGGATATATAGAATGAATGTGAGTTACCACAGACAATTATATAAACCAAAGCGAGCCGATACTCAAATGTGATCGTATTACTATCTCGTGGACAATTAGTTTAGTTAGACAATAGATACTGTGATGTGGGTATTTTGGCACCATATTTATATTTATATTGATTTATTTGACAAGTTAAGAAATTCATTTGAAATTCTAGTTAAATTAAACAAAGAAACGTACAAAGTGTTAATATTCATGCATTAGGGGTTCTCTATTTTATTGCTGGTGAATGGATGGCCTCAATGGACTTGAGCAATCGCTCAGTACAGTAAACTGCTATAAACATAAATATATTTGGTGGTTTGACTAATCATTAGTTATGTGGAAATTTCCATGTAATACAACAAACAGAAAGTTATTGTACTTGAAAGTGATTTATTACACTGTGAATATAATTGTGTTTAAGGTGTGTGTAATACACAACTGTGAAAACAGGCATAGATAGGAAGTGTCGTCCATACTTTTATTTACATCAGTTTCTCTTCTCAGATAGTGGTGAAGTGGGTGTAATGCTGGTAGGAGGCAGGGCTCAGTTAAATTTAGAGCCAAGAGTTACTGTTTTACATAATTGAGATTAGGTTACGTATCGTGTAGCTCTTCATAGAGAGTCATAGCACTGTAATGGGTTTATGCGGTTCTTTTATAATTTTAGCATAACAAGGTATGACAATATTATACTCATAACAAGATGATTCTTGTAAAAAGGAGAGAATTAATTAGGTAGTTAGTATGTTCATTTTAAAATAAAGGTAGTAAATTAAGGTTTTATACAGTAATATCAGTTGACGTAAGGACCAGCCATATTAATGAGAGAGTTTTCTGAAAAGAATTTTTAATTATAATAATGTTAGAAATAACCATTGTGGAGAATTCAGACAATTCTATGGGTAAAAGCATATCCAAGGACGAATTTAGTTAAAAAAATACCATTTGTCGTTCAGATTCTAAAAAAATCAGGCCAGTAAGTCATAATAGGCTCTAGTACTCATAATTAGTGGTATCACCTGGTGATATGTGGCCGCCATTGGCTATTGCAGAGATACTGGTCATAAATGATTCTCCACTTAATATTATTTATATTAGTAGTGATCTATGTTTAAGAAAGTGTGACTACAGTTTGTTTAATAAACTATAAATTGTTTTTTTATAGTGTGTTTCGTAACTGTGCAATTAAATAAATGACAATAATGGAACTAGGAATATTGGCAGTATAAGTTTAGTGGGTGTGATTTGAAATTACTGTTTTCAGATTGGTCTGACTGGGCATCAAGTTTAATGAATTTTGAGTGATAATCCGTAGTAGGATATACACCGTGATGGATCCGTGAGCTAAAATTTAGTGTGAAGCGTGGATTATTGATTTTCTCTGTCATTTATTCTAGTAATTTACGCAAGAAACGGTTAAGTTTCTCCTCAAGGTTTAAACTTGAAATAAGATTTTAAATCGAATTTATTATTTATTTAAATGTAATTTAGTTTGAAATCTTGAATTATGGTATATCTCGATGTGCTATTTTAATTAGAATGCCTGCTATTCAAATTATACTCTCTATTCTCCTTATTACTTTCATCAGACTCGCGTATCTGGTGCTAGGAACAATAGTTACTTTCGAAGGTCAAAAACAACATAGTTTCTGCTCCTACTTCTCTTTCGGCTAGCCCATATTGGTGATTGATGATGGTAGTTCGGTAGTCAGTCATCCTCTTATGATTTATTTATAAAATAAATCCCCATTTGAAATTGGTTTAGCAATAATAAAGATAGTCATTTATTAATACACATAATGTAATAAATTAATATCTCTTTTTTCCATTTTTGTAATTTCAATCATTCTTAAAATATTATTCATACGTATTGCACTTAAAATATTAGACTTCAGAAACAGAATCTAAGAAACCGCGTTGAGTCACGGACTCTTCTCCAATTTGTAGATGCTCTGCACCAGCAATTAGCTCCGTAATTTCTATATATTAATAAATGTGCAGTTGAATTTGTGGGATTATTCACTTCTGGAATGACTTTAGATTTTCTAATATTTAAATATATGTATTCGTCTATATTTTATTTCTTCATATAAATTTGAGCATGTTAGTATTATATAAGATACTGGATTTGAATACGTATTTCGTATTAGTTTCATAAAAATGCTAAATTCCTTATTCGAGTGTTGTTGAGTTCCCATTTGAAATTCACAGTAGTATTTAGAATCTGGAACCATTTACTTCCCTTACATATGCAGATAAATGTAAGATAATATATATTATAAATATTATTAAAATATATATATATATAATAATATATTATATAATATATACTTATATATATCTATATGTATATATACTAACTGATATATATATAATATATATATATTGTATATAATTATAATATTATAATCATATTATAATTGTGGGATTAAAAGTAGCACCAGGGCCTTTGACTATGGAGAACACTATTTTTAATATCAACGTTTCGACAAACACCAGTTATCCTCAATACAGGACTAAAAATATATAAGAATGTATAGTCACTATAAACTAAGAAACTAACGATGTAACAGGCATTTACAGACTTATTAAAATATAAAACAAAACAAGATAGTTCTATATATAATATACATATAATATTTAAACGTTTCATTATAAAGAGATAAAATGAAGCGAGCTTGGAAAGAAACATAATCAGTACCTTTGGACTTAATTTACTATTATATGTACAATCGAAATCATAACTAAGTAACAAATCAAAATTACAATAGGAACTAATCCATTTTGACTTTTCGTAAAATTCATCAACGGACATTGAACTGATAGATACGAATATACTTACAACTTTAACGATATTGTAAAGGTTGGTATATACGGACACAAATACTTGGTAAACTAATTCTTGAAGGGTTAAAAGAGACAGACAACTATGTATGTCCTTGTCACAGTTCCAAAGAGTCGTGTGGCAATGTGTAAATGGCTTTCGTAAATATGTAGGTTGTCTTCGATATTGCAGGGGACAGTATTAGAAAAATGGAAAATAAAGGGATGTCATTATCGTACGAGTGTTACTTTTGCAGAAAAGGCTGGAAATATAGAAATAGTAGTTATCTTGTCGGAGACACCCCATTGTGTTGTCAATACTCTCACTGTTAGATGCGAAGACAGAACTGCCAACATGGCAGCAATAACAGCCCACATAATAGTGAAACTTTATAGCATAAAGTGGGTGAGCGAACAGACTATCTCTTAAGGCTCGATCTGAACGTACCGTTCAATTGTCAATTATCAGAAAGATGTTTGGACTTAAAAATAACAGGAGAAGACCTCTTTATGACGTGGCAATGACGTTATAAGCGTACATAATAGTGTTTGATGCACTATGTTTTGTTTAGATCTAACTCTGGGTGTGTCGGAAGAATAAAAATCAGTAAGTTAAATGGCGATTCCATAAAGAACAATGTATTAATGTGTTAGCTTACCCGAGTGCCACTGTAATATATATCGGTTTCATGTGCGTTAATCTAGATCTCGCTTCATAAAATAGTTGTATGAATAATGTACAGAAAAATAGAGCAAATTAAAATCCGAGGATTAGGACGGTCAGAGCAGTGCATATCAAGAAGTATTTTTTTTTTCTTTAGATATTAAATTTGATTTCGTAAGTTTGTTGTATGCTAAAATATATCTTTTAAGTATATAAATTTGTATCTTTTCTGTTGTAGTGAGGCAATTCGACGAACATCAAATTCAGTGAGATTTCATTGGACCATAGTGGTGGTGCGGAATATTGCGACAAAATATTAATTTGGAGTGTGGACAATCAGAACAAAGGATTAATCCTTACTTAGTTGAACATTAAAAGACAAGAAACTCATACATGAAGCGTAGCAATTTAGGCTACTGCTAAATGCTTTGATTTATAGAAGTTAGATAAATTACTTGGGAAATGAAATTCAATATGAGTCCTTTTTGAATAGTGATTATTTTGTGGTTACATTTTTAACTGTATTGAGTGACTTTACTTGGTATTGTAAAGTAATGTATGTACTTTCAAAAAACTTATGTTTTCAAATTAACCAAGGCACAGTGAATGTCTTTTTACTATTAAAATTGTGCAAGGTATGAAAAATCATTGGAAGCGCATTTTTATTAATGATACTAGAAGGATAGAGGTATATAAAGGGTTTCATCGCTATTCATTTAGAAACCCGTTTGGGTGTACTAGTAAGTCTGATTTAAAAGTGTCTAATAGTGGAAATGATAAGGGTTACTTGTCAAAGGGAAGAAGAAGCTAATATATTTAAAGCGAGTCCACACACAGCTCGCATTGTGGTGCTTGCATATTTATTAATTTGGTTATTATGTTTTTTTCAATCAACGACAAACGCTCTATAGGCCGTGCTAAGTTTTAGGGGATGGCCCATAGGTCGTGTTTATTAATTTACTATCTTATCCCAGTTCGTTTGTAGTAGATGGGTGATTTTGATCGTGTGATTGATAAAGAGAAGGGTGAGCACCAGCGCCTGTTTCATGAGAATTGGGAGAACCCACGTTTATTTATACCATCAACGTTATCTCGGTAAAACAGCAGTGTGATTCAGCCGAGCTGTTACACTAATAGTATATATTTATATTACAGTTAACTAAAGAAGTTTAAGTGTACAGCCTACTTTACAACCTTATTAAAAGATCAACAAATGTTTAACGCAAGTGAATAAATTAAAGTAAATTAATAGAAGTTAATGGCAGAGAACCTTGAATCATGGAATTGGTTCGTAATAAAGTACTCGTTATAGAGGCTATTGCTGCTCATTACGATAGCGTTTATAGCCTATCTTTTTTGTTTTTATCGCAAACCATTGGAACAAGTTGAGCTGGGAACAGTATTTAGAAAAATATGGCTGCTGTCTTATTTAAGAGCACCTCGTGTCTGATGAATGATGCTACATACTTATCAGCTTTTTTATACCGTGATACGACACTTTTATTAACGTTAGGAATTGTAAGAAGTATTATTCGATTCATCCTAAGTCTCTCCTTCTGTCTGTGTTAACTATTATGCACTAATCTTTACAGTTAAGAATATAATTAACCTATTGTAATTATTATGTCTCTTTTTGGCTAATATTCTAATTTCAGAAATTGCTCAGTTTTAATATTAAAATATATACGACAATGATTGATATAATGACGCTTGTGTTATATTAGATTTGTGTTTCTCGCTTTTTATATGACTTCCAAAAAAGAGTCGCATTAACGGAACCGTAACGCGTTATATTCGCAATTGTTTATAGTGTTGGGTGTTTCTTGTTAAGATAGTCCAAAAATTGTGCTTACTAGCGACAATCACGTTTTGATGTATATTATTTTAGAGTATATCAGTCACGTAGATTACCGGTGTAGAATTAGATTCTAGCGTGAAGCCAAATTCAGTGGAAATGTTGGTAGTGTTTATTTGTTGAATTGTATCTTTCGAGATTAAATTTTTCGCACATTTTTACGGTTATAGTGTTTCCCTCCTCTTCGCCACAAGTTAAAGGATATAGGTAATGATTCAAGATTTTTATTTTATAAATGTTTATTTGGAAATGTAAGTGAATTTATCCGATTAAATTGTATGTCTTTTATGTATAATTTTAACGTTTTACCTTACGAATATAGCATGTCACGTACATATTACAACTAAATCCTGAACATGTCTTTTCACCCCGTAATAGTGTTCTGGATTTTACAGATTAATAATAGAGATTGGCAATTTTAATTAAGTGCGATCTCTCTAAGAGTGTCAAAAGAGGTGACACTCAGAAGATTCCAGAGTTGCCACTAATATATTTAAAATCACTACCCAAAGAACAACACTAATATAAATTCCTGCCCATCTACTAGAAAAGACTCGGGTATAAATTGTTTAAGTGTTTGTTTGTCTGTTTCATGAGAAAATCCTCGAGACTGATTCTGAAGGTCATTGCTTCGAGTTCGGTCATTTTAAGAGGGGCGTTTTTGGCAAGAACTGTTTAGCGTAATGCAACCTCTAATCCCTTTCATAAGCAACATAAAAGAAATAATTATATATAATTGGCAGAGAGCTTGAGTACGATATTCATAGATGCTTAAAATTAAAAATACAATGGTTAGATTAATCTTAATTGTATTTTTTAACTTTATGAAGGATCACTTTAAATTACTATTTGGTATATAAATTAAGATATTTAAATTATATAATCTCTCCTTGTATTGACACATCGAAGACGGCATTTTCGCATATCATCTCCAAAATGCTTTCAAGCCTTGATGTTATACCAAGCGGTTCAATTTAAATATATTGATACAATTGGGAAATCCAGTTTATTAAGTAACCAAGAATCACGAAATATTGCCAGACATTTAGCAGAAGAGAGAATCTACGACAATCGACCTACACGCACAGGCTGATTTAGTAACCGACGAATCTACGTTCATTGAGTTTCTGGTTGTACAATGCTTAATGGCCCAGATACGCGAGGATAACCTCACGTATTAACTAGACAGCCAAAAAAGAACGGTGTATACGGTAGACGATGATTGTCACTTAGAATATCGAGGAACTCCATATGTTCTAAAATTGCTTTAGATTCATTACAACGTTTGATATTGATTAGTAATCGATTCCTTTCAGCTCTTAACAGAGATAGAATTTACGATATATATATAATTTTGCCCAAAAAATTTGAAATTCTTAATCCATCTGAATGAAACAAAAGATTATTGGAGTAATTAAGAGCTTGGTTTTAAATTTGCCCTCATTCTTCACGATGAATTATCACTTCATAAAATAAATATCATTTACCGATGCCGTTCGCAAAGGTTATAGTTCATTCTACTAAAAAAGTTTTGTGACGAACCCATTGTAAACACTGAATTTACTAATCGATCACCAGAAGATTAAACAATAGCGCACACAACACTTATCTATAGGTATTAGATGCAGCATAAAGTGTTATCAGTATATTTAATATTCCATTGAAATCATTAAATCGATTACCTTAGAATCAGACTAAACAAATGACCAATTTATTTATTATCTGAAAACCACGACAAGGGTCAAGCATGTATGATAACGTGAACAACAACCCAAGCCGAACAATATATAAGTAAAAGTATAATAACCAAATTATTCGAAGAATAATATCTAAAATATTTACAACATAAATTAACTAAATAAAAAATCTGATAACCTTTCCTTTACTTGAGAGAACTTAACGTGTTCTTGGTAAATTACTGAAAGCAAGAAAATTCAATAATCCACGTTCCACGAATTTATGCTCACGATCATCACCGGGTATTCCTGTCGGTTACCAAAATTCATAACTTGATTGCCCAGTAGACTGTCTAACAGCTTACAACACCACAACTATAAACTTGCCAAATTCCTATTTCCATTATTGACCCCTTTTGCACATTTACAGAAAACACACTTATAAAAAACTCTTATGTTTTAAAACATTGGCTTTCTTAACATAGACCTAACATAATTTTTTTATGACAGTTTCGACGATAGAATCCCTCTACACCATGTACCTATAGATAAGGCCATAGACATCCTTTTAGAACGCATTTTTTCATCTTCCAACTAATTTCATAGTTTCATTAAAAAAGACATTCAAAAACTCTCCTATTGCTCGCTACGGCACGGATAACTTATTCCTCTTTAATGATTACACCATATACTTACAACTAATTCCTTGTATGGTTCACCTTAGGTATCTGGACTAAACACCTACTAATCCATTATGAACAGATTGGCTAATAACTGCGCCCCCCTTCCTTCAAACTTCACACTAAAGAGATAATGCGAGACACTTTTTGCGTTTTTACCAAACATAACAAATCACCCCCTTTTTTGATTACATGAATTCCCAATTACCTAATATAACGTTCACCAGAGAAGATGAAATTAATAACTCCCTTCCTTTTTTAGATATCTTTATAAAAAAGTCCCCCACAGATTTTTCAACTTCCATTTATAGAAAAAAGACATTTCACCGGCCTAGGTATTAATTTTTTCAGTCATATTCCTTTAGTTTTTAAATGTAATAGTATCAGGACTCTTATCTTCAGATCTTTTCATCTAACATCCAATTACAGCCTAATGCACTTTGATTTCAACTTTCTACTAGACTTTTTCAAACTCAATTTTTCCCCCTTCTCTTATTCATAAATACATAAAAGAATTGTTATCCTCCAATTTGATCAAAAACTTCTGACTCTCACCTGCCCTAAGCTTAACTTTAGTTTACTTTACCATACTACGAAACACATCATATAAAACACGTAAGACTGAATCATGTCTAATGTTTTTTCACAGTTAAAATTATTTTTCTGACCTTTAACTCGTCCTTTAAAATAGCTTCCTTTCTGCCATCACAAAGAAGGTATTCCCACTGTGCTTCGCTCATCTCTTTTATAAATTCACATGTGACGGCTGTATGCGCCTATGTGGCATTCTGCTCGCCAGTCAGTGTGAGAGTTGATGAGCATAGGGGGGTGTCTTCGCCCACAAAACTACCATTCAATTCTCCAGCCTTTTCTGCAATAAGAACCACTCGCACTGATAAGACTCCTTTATTTGCCAATTTTGTCAATCTGTCCCAGCAAAATCGCAACCAACCTACAATTTAGAACCTTACACATTGCCAACACGAAACTTCTCTTGAACGTGACAACGGACATAGCAAGTTGCTGCTCTTTACCCTGTATGAATGGAGTTACCATGAGTATTTTTGTCCGGATACCAACCATTTTAAACGGTTAAATTGTAAGTATTTATTCGTATCTCCAAGTTCAATTCTGTCCCGTTGAGATAATTTATTGCATTTAATATAATTAGTCCTTTATTGTTAATTTTTTTGAATTGTTTTATATTTAGATTTCGATGTATTATATTAGACAATTTAAGCAATAGTGTACTGATTTATTTTTCTTTGCAGCTCGCTTCATTTGTATTGTCTTTTATAATAACCACCGTAAATATTAATGTTAATTATATAACTATCTTGTTTTGTTTATATTAATAAGTTGTAAATGCCTGTTACACTTTAAGTTTTTTGGTTTTGTAAATTATTGTTCTAGTTATTTTAGCCGGGTGATGGAACTGTGTTTTTCGAACGTTGATCAGCATCATTAAAGTGTTCTCATGTCAAAGGCCCTGCGATGTGCTACTTTTTATCCTCAAACTATATATATATATATCATATATATATATATATTACATTATATATATATGATATATATAATATATATATATATATCGTATATATATAATATATATATACATAATATATATATATATTATATATATATATATTATATATTAATATATTACTTACATTTAGCGCCAATGTAAGAGAAAATGAATGGTTCCACATATTCTAACAATTGAATTTCAATGGGCCTCACAACAATCGAAAAGGAATTTAGTCATTTTTGTAATGAACTTAATCGAATACGATTCCATATCCCAGTATTTATAAAACAAACAGCTCAATTTTATTACAACACACTAAAATCTTAATAATATTAATTGTAATTAATAATATGAAAATTATTATTAAAATTAAAACTCCCCACAAACATCTCACATTATTAGATATAGAAAACGGAGCTAATGCGCTGCAGAGGCTAGCTTACAATTGTCGAGGAAGAGTCCGTGACTCACACGCGGTTTCTTAGACTTGGCTTTGAGTCAATATTTAAGTGCAATTACAATTAGATAATTCGGGAGAAAGAGATTGATCAAGTTAGCATAAATTATTAATTAGTTAATTATTTTATAATTTATTGTTATTAATATATTTTTATTATTTCTTGCTAAGGCAATTTAAATGAGGATTATTTAAAAAAAGGACTGCTACCGACTCGTCAATGCACATCCAGCAGTTAGCCTTAGAGAGTAAGGAACTATTTTTTTGACTTCGAGAAGTAACAATTTTCCATCGATCGGCTACTATTAAAAAAGGATCGAGTAGAAATTGATGCGCTTCTTAAAGCTAGCCTTCGAACGAATTCATTTATATTATATACTATATTATATATATCTATTATTATATTATTATATATATATATTTTATATATTATATATATCCTATATATATATATATTATATATATTATATAATTATTATATTATTCTATATATATTATATATTATAAGGAGATATGATCATGCATCCATAGGTGTCATGGCATTGCTATCTTATGACTGTTGATGTTCTATTCTTGAAAATGTTTTTTATAATACAGTCTGGACATGTTTTACCATTGCTGATCCAGGCTGTAATACTTTATATTATTTATTATATGTCTTCAATTATTGAAAACCCTTATACCATTTATAAGATACTATACCAGTATTTCTTCCTTCTAGTATCTCTTGTTATGTTAATATTGTATAATTGATAAATTAAAAAACTAATAAGAAACATAGCCAGAAGCACAGATGATTATATATACATAATAGTGCTCACAGATAACACCTTGAAGAACTTGAAAAGCCTATCTAGCTGTTTTCAAGGTTAGTGATATAACTTACCACCTTATTTAAGTTGTAATTATTTTTCAAGTAAATAACTTCTGTGTTGATATTCTAGATAGTAAACTTAACATTTTGTTACAGTTTACTGTCTTGATGAGAAGTCCATTGCCATCCATTGTCCCCCATATAAGAAACCCCTATTGGATATAACAGGGTATGTTTCTTAATAGAATGGATGTTTGTGACTTTCTTTAACTGTCAAATATGCAAATATAATTATGGTGTAAATACCAATCATTGTTTATATTTGACAGGGTTCTAATTGTGGGCTGTTTTTATGCTGGGATTCATTTTCTAATTGTGGGATTCAAACCTGAATCCTTCTTCTTATTCTGGACTACATTCTAATTGTGGACTCCATTCTAATTGTGGGCTGATCTTCTAATTGTGGGCTGATCTTCTAATTGTGGGCTGGTTCGTATGCAGGGATTCATACTTGAATCCGGTTTCGAAACCTGGGATTCATTCCTGAATCCGTTCGTCATTTCAAAGCTGGAATTCTTCCTGAATCTTTCTACTTTGTTGGTACGATTTTGAGGATTGGATTCATCTTGAGTCTTTCTTCGCGGAGTTGATTAAGAGTCGTGATTCACTGAATCTTTCTCCAGACCAATTTTAGCGTCGGGATTCATCCTGATTCTTTTCTAACAGATCATACTTTTTCCTTGGAACCATTCCACAGTCAAATTCAGTTAAGTCATCATTTATTCACAATATGTTGAGTCTGAGATTCGATATTCCTTGGATTTTTATGCAAATGAGCATATATTTGGAAGGCGTCGGTTTCCAACTCTCGTATCTGATCCTAGAGCTGTCTGTGCTCGTGTACATATTTTACACATTGGAACCTTTAACTTGCTCTCCAAGGTGTATTAACTGATTCTATTTAATCATAATCTTTTATTATTATTGTTGGTAGGGACTGTGGTAAATATTAACTTTTGTCGACCTCCCACCATATATTCTGAGCGATTTTAGTTAAAGATAAAACTATTGTTTTATGGAGTGTCATATCTTCATATTGATGCTTCTATTTGATATATTACTTCTTTAAATTTAAAGACCTCTATCGGGTTAATCTTCGAGAAATCTCCGGGAAACGAGCTAAAAAATTCTACATCTTTAGCTAGGTTAAAATCTTAGATTGTAGAAACCTTTTTATATGTTATCAACCGTCACAATCCTCTTCGAATAGTCATTCAAGTCAGCAGGCCTACGGAGTCTGAAGACTAACTTCCTCCGTTACGGAGAAAATCTAATCTGCTCCGTATTACCCCTGATGGTGTCAGGTGGTTACTGTGCTGACTAGACATTCAAACCACTATCTTTGAACATCACAAACCTAACATCTACGTAATTTTCCATAAATTGACCTTCGTAATCTTCAATTCTGTGCGAACTTTGCATATCTCCAAGACAAGAGCCGCAGAGAATTTGGTACTTCAACCGTCGGTTTACACTTGGTTGATTCCAAAGCGTAATTCCTGCTCGCCACCTATATTATTATATATGTATATAATTTATATACATATTATTATATTTATATATTATGTATCTAGATATATATATATTATTATATTATGTTAGCTTTTTAATTTTTTTGGGCTCACTAAGGCAAGTAGGCGTTGCCTACTCTGCCTACCCCCAAAAGCCGCCACTGATATATATATATATATAATAAATTTAATGTAGTCTCGCCGAATTTATACATAAAGAGCATGTAACAAAGAGATGCCAAAGGCAACATTATGAAAAATTTGTATACTCTAAATTCACCAAAACAATTCCGCTATTCCATTCAAGCACGAAGAGTCCCTTTTGTAATTAAATTGAAAATATTACACTTTCATGTTTTCATTTACATATCTTTATATTTATGTAATTTTTCATTCATTGACCATTTTCGTAAAAAAATAAGAATTTTATCGAAACATTATGAAATTTTTAAGAGATCGATCCTTTCTATAATATTAACTTAGCACGAGAAGCACGAGTATAGGAGTCCACCTCTGATATATATATATATATATATATATATATATATATAATATATATATATATATAATATATATTATTATATATATCTATATATATATATATATATATATTTATGATATATATATATATTGCTTTTTTGTTCAGTAAGACACTCATGGCCCTAAATTAGCAGTGGAGGTGGTTTTACAGAGTGAATAAAGCTTCGAAAAGTAGAAAATCTTCGCATATAAACTTAACATTTCTAATTTTGAAGATTAAATAAATTTTAATTAAAGTTTTAACCTTACATCAAAATAGTTTTGTCTGTATGTATAAAGATATAACTTCATTACTTTACAATATCTAATTTAAAAGTAAATAAGCAATAGGTATTTTTTGAAATTGTTCTTCGCGTCTAGGCCTTTCTGACTTCTATTTGTTAATTAATTATTTTTGCTCCTTGTCCCTATTACTCTGAGTCTAACGTTGAAAGGGGTCTACATCAAACGCGACTGAAAAAATACACATTTTTGCTTAAAATTTTTTTTGAAAAAAGAAAACTTCTTAAAATTTCCAGAAGTAAAAAAAAAATATCGTCGATTCGATACTGAAAATAAAATATCGATATATCGATATATCGGCTAAAAAAATATCATCGATATTTTTTCGATACTATCGAAAAAAAATATCAATATTGATATATATCGGTCCTCTTGCGGCATGGCATCCCTAATCTATCGTTTTTGCTGAAATAGTGTTTCAAAAAATTGTTTACTGTGCTCTCCTATAATAATAAAAAAAAATTTTTCCTTAATTTAATTAAGTGCTGCTAACTGCTAATTATTAATTTAAAGTGGTAATTAAACAGTTACTGTATCTGTAATTGTGTTGCTTGATAAAAGAAAGCTTGCAATTTAAAACTTAGATAGGCCTACACTTCTTGATTTTTCGTTTGAAACCTAATTTTTGAAAGGGCAATATTAGTCATTTATATACTGAAAATTATTATTATTATTATTATTATTATTATTATTATTATTATTATTATTATTATTATTATTATTATTATTATTATTATTATATATAATTATTATTATTATTATCATTATTATTATTATTATTATTATTATTATTGATTATTATCATTTTTATTATTTTATGTATTATTATTATTATTATTATTTATTATTATTATTATTATTAATTATATTATTATGATTATTATTTATTATTATTATGGACCTTTATTAAACCACACTAAAATTACTATTGGAATGGTTGGTAATGAATTTTTTTAGCTCTACTCAGACCTAAGGGTACATAACTCTTTCGGTGCTACAGACTTAACTTTTATTATTTTATTTAGCCTCTATGTAGATTTAATTTCAAATTACGACATGAAAATTTTAGTTTATTTCGACGTAAATATTTATTATTTGTTCCACAATAAGTGTTGTATATATATATATGGTCAGCCTCTAGAAGAGCCACAATCCATATCTCAAAACTACAACAGCTACCGGAAAAGGAAACATTGCTGGAATGCTTGACATTTTAGTGCGGAAAATGCAAAAAAAAAAAAAAAAAAAAAAAAAAAAAAAAAAAAAAAACACGAAGAAAGTTGTTGTGAAAACTACAATAGCTAAGCGAAAAGGAATACATTTTGGAATCCTCGTAAAATTTTGGGATAGGGAAAATGTAAAAAAAAAAAAAATAAATATTGTTAATATTATAGTAATATGATTAAGAAGCCTAATTTAGAGACCTTTATTGGTTTTACTCGTTAAATAAATAGAATTCTATTAAATTTTTGCTTTGTTTTTATATTTAACTAAAGAATACCCCAGGGTATCCGCCTGATGCAGGAGTCGGGTCTCTCCGGCCTTCCGGGGAATTAGCGGGTTAGGACTAATTCCCCCCTCCGGGGAGGGTCTCGGAACCCCCGCTCTTTGCTATTTGGGTGTCGCGGGGGTTCCTCCGCGCTCCCCTACGGGGTAATGGAAAAAGTCCCCCCCTGTGTCCCCCGGCTCGAGCCCCTAATTGCCGTGTAATACCTTAAATAATATATATTATATATTATGTCCGCACCCCGCCAAAAAAAATAGCCAATTTTTATGTTTAATTTTTTTTGTTGGGATTTTTTTTTTACTTTTCCAAAAAAAATTTACCAGGATTCAAAAATGTATTCATTCACGATAGCCTTTTGTATTTTTCGAGATATGATTTTTTTTTTTTTTTTTTTTTTTTTTTTTTTTTTTTACAGTTTCCTCGGTAAACATTTTTTCCAGGATTTCCAGCAATGTAATCCTTCCCGTAGTGTTGTATGTTTTTGAGATAATGATGTGAGTCTCTAGAGGCTGGCCTTACTATTATATAGATATATATATATATATTATATATATATATATATATATATTTATATTATATATATATTATATATATATATAATATATTATAATATATATAATCTATATATATATATGATATATATATAGTGTTCAGATTTTTTTAATGCTCACAGTACGTAACTAGAGAACATGACCTACAGTAAAACAAATTTATATTTGGAATCATCGAAAATCTAAGGATGGGATTTAACTTTTTTTGTTTTTTTTTTTTTTTTTTTTTTTTTGGCTATTATCGAAATATTTTTAAAAATTATTTCCCCCCATTTAGGGGGTTCGAGCCGACGGGGGGGACAGAGGGGGGACGTTTCATTACCCGGAAGGGATGGTCGGAGAACCCCCGCGACACCCAAACCAAAGAGCGGGGGTTTTGGAGACCATCCCCGGAGGGGGATTAGTCCCCCCTGTCGTCCACCGGTGAGGCCGAGAGACCGACATCTACACTTTTGCGGTTTACCCTATGGTTTCCTTTAGTTAAAAAAAAAAGAATAATATTTATATCCACTTCCAAAAACACTTTGGTATCTATTTAACTAAAGGGATACCAATAGGTGTAAACCGCAAAAGTGGGCAGGAAGCGGGCGTCCTTCGGCCTCCCGAGTGGACGGACGGGGGGACTAATCCCCCCCTCGGAGGTATGAAACGTCCCCCCCCTCTGTCCCCCGTCGGCTCGACCCCCCTTTAAATGGGGGAAATATTATTTAAATATTTCGATGATAAGCCAAAAAAAAAAAAAAAAAAAAGTTTACATCAAGAAATTTCCTGCTGATTCCAAATATATAATTTGTTTTACTGGAGGTGCTGCCGTTCTGTTACATACTGTGAGCATTAAAAAATCTGACCATCTAAATATATATTATTATATATATTATAATATATATATATATAATTATATATATATATATATTATATATATATTATATATATATATATATTTAATTTATATAGTATATATTATATAATATATATATATTATGCTATATATCAGGTTGGGTTCAAGTACAAGTACTTGTACTCGTACTTGTACTTAAGTTACATTTTGGAAGTACTTGTACTTGTATTGTACTTTTGCAGTTATCTATAACCCAGTGTACTTTACTTGATACTTGTGATTGAGCCTTTGTACTGGTACTTGTGCTTAGGGTACTTGCAAAGTCTTTTTGGCATTTTCAGCATGCAATATGGTTTTATTTTATTTTTATCATTTTCCTACGTATTGAAATTATTTATCAACTACTATATTGTATTCAATAATTTCAGTTTTGAATATTTAAATATGTCATTATATATATATTATATTTATATAGTTATATATATATAATATATATATATTATTTATTATATATATATTTATATAATATATATTATATATATATATATATATATAATATATTATATATATAATATATTATAATATATTATATATATTTATAAATATATCATATATATATATATCATATATTATATATATTATTATTTTAATATATAAATTATATATATAGTATCCTATATATAATATATATAATATATATATATATATATATTATATATAATATATTTTATATATATATATATATATATATATATATATATTATATTATATATTTATATATATATTATTAATATGGTACTCATTCATCTTCCTTTTTTTCCCCAAGAATGGGGGTGAGGTGCGTTAACACGCACAGGAAACAGAAAAGTAGAAAAGAATATGACACAATCGAAAAGAAAGCCCAGTTTTTCCGCCCCTTTTATACCTTTTGGTGAGAACTCGCCGCAGTCAGAAAATCCACCTAGAGCTTCACGGGACACACGACGGACCTCACGATATGGCATTTTTCCAATGTGCGGATTATCCCTGGCCCAGGGTGAGGCACAACAATACACCCTCACAAAACCCTGCCATTCACTCATATTATTCACCTTTTCTCTCTCATCCCAGCCAAACTCTCATTTTACTTCTCCAGACTTTTACTGACTCAATCCACATTTCTTCGGTTTCCCAGCCAGTCGATTCCCAACACACTCACCAACTTACATGGTTACAACCACTATCCATACATCTTTCAACATGACAAGACACCATTTATTCTCTCACTTATCACCTTTTTCACCCCCCATACAGACTCTGTTAATACGTTCATTCTCATTTTATCAATTCTTCCACACCCAGCATGCCCCTTAAGATTGCATCTGAACACTTGTATTTTAGATATCTAATTCTTATTCCAGGACCATGTTTCACTACGTATAACTTAACACATTAACAACAAACCCTCACCAGTCGACCCTAGCGCATCAAGTTCTTGTCTCTTTCCATCACCAAGGATTTATTTGACCAGCCACCTCCTGCCATTCATAAACTTTCTACTACACTCGGCATCATGCGTTCCCTTTTCGTCTCCAACATATGTCCAATATATATTATTATATATATATATATATATATATATATATATTATATATTAATATATAATAATATATATATAATATATATATTATTATATAATATATTATATATTATATATATATATATATATATATATATAATATTATATACTTATATATATCATTATATATTATATAATATATATATATTATATCCTAATATTTAACTCAGTCACTTGTTTCAGCTGCTACCATCTAGCATAACTTCACCGAGGACTGTCCACATCCACACACATACTTACTCTTATTTCTACCCTTTACTTCAAACCATCTTTTTACACACCCTGCAAATCTCTCTAACCAATCTTCAAACTCTCTTCAGATTCACCGCACTAGCCATTATTTAATATATAAATATATATATATATATATATACTTTATATATTATATTATATTATTATTATTATTATATATATTATATTATATTATTATATATATATTATATATATATATATAGGCGAGATAGTGATTGAATGAGGATTTGGAAATTGTATAACAAAGCGTTTATGGAAGGTTTAGTCCGCAAAGGGAGGGGAGGAGAGACAATATTATACCCTTTATTATAAGTAAGGGGGATATAGGTAACTGTAAAGTATTATTAGCGGTAATTAGGTTGATTGTTGTTGTAGGGAAGTAAATTCTGGTATTTTGGTCGAAGAGTTGCGTCGAAGACTGAAGACACTGATTTAGGGAGACCAAGGTGCGTTTAAGAGAGTTTGTAGAGATGTGGGAATAAAATTGTACATTGACAATGGATTGGGTAATGAAGGGGAGGAGAAAATAAATGATCATTAAGGGATTTAATGGATTTGCCACGGCGTATAATGGGATTAATAGGGAGTCTATGGCAGGTGTTTGATATATGGTCTTGGTGTAAGCTTCTGAATGGAATCAAAGTATGCTTGTGACGATGTGAAGCTGTGTAAGATAAATGTAGAGTCGAAGTGATTGGTTTTAATTTAATAGCGAGTAGCAGGAATGTGTATATCTCCTGGCCGATCTCAATCTGTATTTATGTTGGATTGGATTATGAAAGATTTATAGGTAGGGGTGACAAGGATAGTGTTAGATGTGGAGAATGGAAAAGAGTAGAGGAGTTCCTACCTATTATATGAGGATGTTTTGGTTTTGTTTGGCGAATATGAAGAATTTGAGAGGACTTGTAGAGAGATTTGTAGGGTGTGTAAAGGGGGGGGGGTTTGAAAGTAAACGTAGATAAGAGTAAGGTTATGTTGTGTTTGAGGACAGTCCTTCGGTGGAAGTTTACGTTAGATGGTGAGCCAAGCTAGAAAGTGTCTGAATTATTAAATATTTGGTATATTTGAATGACTAAAGGACTGCGGATGATGTTGAGTTGTTTAGTAGAAGAATTGGTGAATGCCTAACGGTGGCTGGTTGCAGTTTAAATCGTTGGTGGATGTTTTATAGGGACTAAGTGTTCTTGAGTACGCTAGGGTCTATACATGAGGGTATGTTGTTACCCGTTTTAATGTATAGGTAGTGGGCTATGGTCTGGATTAAGAGTATAGATCTAAATTACAATATTGTTCGAGATACAATCTATAGTGGAGTGTTAGCGTGTGAAAAAAGAAATGTTAAATGAGGAGTGAACGTATATTAGAGAGTTATGTGGTGTGAAGAAAGGCGGTAAATGAGAGAATAAATGAAAGTAACGTTGAGTGGTATTGGTTATGTGTAAAAGTGATGGATGGACGAGACGATCGGGTTAACGGATGTGTATAGTGGTAAGTGTGTTGGGATCCGACCGGATGGGAGACAAGAAGAAAAGCTGGAATGGAGTCAGAAAATGGAATTATGGAAGATAATAATGCGAGTTTGCAGAGGCGAGAAGAAGGTTGATAATATGCGAGTGACAATGGTGGGTTTTTGGGGAGGCATGGGTTGTAACCACCTGGCAAGGAATTTGAAACACCACATTGACGAGAGTCATTAGTGAGGGTCAATCCGGCTCCCGTTGAAGCTCAGGTAGTGATTGTTCTGACTGCGACGAGTTTCACTAATAGGTATAAAGGGGCAGGTAAGGCTTGGGCTTCCTTTTCAACTTGGCTTCATATTTTCTACTTTTTTATTTCCGGTGTGTTACGCACATTGCCTCCAGTCTTGGAGAGATAAGATGGGTGATTTGAATTCTCTCTATATATATATTTTATTATATATATATATACTATATATATATATAATATATATATATATATATATATATTATTATATATATATATTATATAATTAATATATAATATATATTATATATCAACTGCAAGTTTTCATAAGTACTTGTACTTGGACTGATACTTAGATACCATGTACATGTGTACTTGTACTTGTACTTGTTACTTGTACTTGTTACTTGTACTTGTTACTTGTACTTTGGACAATTCTAGAGTACTTGTACTGTGTATGTACGTGTACTTGTACTTGAAAAAATGAACTTGAACCAATCCCTGCATATATATATTATTTATATATATATATATATATATATTATATATATATATATTATATATATATATATAGATATATATTATATACTATATATATAATATAATATCTATATATAATTATATATATATACTATATATATATATATATTATTATATATATAATATATTTATATATAGTATAATTAATATTTATTTATTTTGATACGAAATCAGTGAAGCACAAAAAGAAACAAAAAAATTTTCTTTTTACATTCAGTCAGGTTTCAATCATAAATTAAAATTTTCATTCTAATCAGGAGGTACAATTTAATACAAAATTATTTTGGAGGATGGGGTTTGAAACAGGCATTATTATTATTAATTATTATTATTATATTATTTTTATTATTTATTATTATATTATTATATTATTATTATTTTATATATTATTATTATTTTATTATTATTAGCTAAGAATATTTACTTCTTATGTATGTATTCCCTCATGTTATACGTATATTAAATAGTCGAACCAGTTAATTTAGTCTGGCTTAAACAGCACGCTTTTCATTTCAAAATTTTTAATAAAAATGCAAGAAACAAGAACCGAATAAACTTCTAGTGCCTTTTAAAAAGCTACAGAATCTTTTCATACAGTGTGTTTACACAGACAAACCTTGCAGCAAAAACTTACCTGTAGCTGGAAATGTGCAAATTTATATCAAAGTAATAAATAAAATAAAAACAAATGCTCAACAACGGACCATTTGCTGTGTTATGATGAAAATAAGAATTTTAACTAATTTTCTATACAGAATTAAGTAGATGGTTGTCATAGGATAATTAATTGTATGAAAAGGCTAGAAAAACTTTATAACTTAGTGGTGGAATTTCTGTTAGAACACGTTCGATCAAATGATAAATTTAATCAGTATGAAAATTACCTCTTTACTTACTGATATATATTTTCAAAATTCAATGAAGCACAAAAAATACAATGTAAAGACGCAACAATTATTCATGTTCTAATTACGAGTTTATTGGACTTTCTAGAAAATTTAATATTCAAAGCTTTACCAGTTCGTTTGAATTTTTATTCTTTCAAAATATATATTTAGAAAAAGAAAAATGGGGCGAAATATTTCAGATATATCCCGACTAGAAAGTTTGAAAGAGTATTTAAAAGTAGAAGTGAAAGTTCCAGAATGGATAATATTAAAAAAGGGTAATTTGTTTCATTTGTATCTGGATTTATAAGAGGAATTTATTCAAATGAAAATCAACCTAAAACAAAATCACTACACTCAGAAAAAGGTTTTTGTGGAATTTGGAGAAGTAAAAACATTTGTTTAAAATTGTATTAAACATTTGAACTTTGCTATTGCTATTACAAATCTTTTCAAGTAGAAGCTAGATTTGGTTATTCGTACAGTATTTTTATTAAGCAAGAAAATCGACTAGATCTTATAAATATGAAGATATACGAGTAAGATTATAATTATCAAATCTCGAGCCGAGTAAATCTTCTTTTGTAAATTCACATCAACCTCACCCTCTACATTAAATATGCGGTAAGCGTTCACTTAAATATTATGAATAGGAAATACTTTCAAATAAATAAAGTATAAAATATATTACAGCCTGAAGTTCTTTTCTCATGTAAATCTTTGTTGTTTGTGAATATTTATTTACGGTGCTACTGATCAAAATGTTTGGTCTCATGAACTATATGCAGTATATTAAAAAATTTACTTTATTGAAAGGAAAAAATAATATATAATTTTAGAAAAATTAAATGACAAATTAAAGTCAAGGATTTTTTTCCAAAATTTTTATTCTCATATTCAATTAATTTACGACATCTCATTATCATCATCATCATCATCATCATTCACCTTCTCTCTCTCCAAGACTGAGGGGTAAGGTGCGTGATATGCACCGGAAACAAAAAAGTAATAGAAGAATATGACACAAGTCGAAAAGAAAGTCCAGCCTTACCGCCCCCTTTATACCTTTTAGTGAGAACTCGTCGCAGTCAGAAAATCCACCCTAGAGCTTCACAGGACGCAACGGACCCTCACTATGGCATCTCGTCAATGTGGGGCTCATCCCTTGGCCCAGGTGGGCCACAACCATATCCCCTCACAAAACCCCGCCATTCACTCCTATTATGCACCTTTCTTCTCGCCTCTGCCAAACTCACATTTCTCCTCCAGGCATTCCTTTACTGACTCAATCCAATTTTTCTTCGGTCTCCCAGCCGGTCGATTCCCAGTACACTCACCACTATACATCCGCTTAACCAATTGACTATCATCCATCCTTTCCACATAACCAAACCATCTCAATGTACTTTCATTTATTCTCTCATTTACCCCTTTCTTCACACCACACAACTCTCTAATACGTTCATTCCTCATTTTATTAATTCTTCTGACACCTAACACGCCCCTAAGATTGTCCATCTGAACACATTGTACTTTAGATCTATACCTCTTGTTCCAGACCATAGTCTTACTACTATACATTAACTCAGGTAACAACATACCCTCATGTAAGACCCTAGCGCTCTCAAGACTTAGTCCCATATCTGATTATATATATCCACTGAAAGCTGGCTTTCATCAAACGAAAGTGCGCTAACCTCCTTGATTCTTCTACTGATAAATCTTTCTGGCCTCTTGCCAAAAACATCTCTAACAACTTCTGTAAATCATCCTTCCTCCTCTTACTCGATCTGATGGCTCTGTTGCTAACTCTCCAATTGAAGAGGCCAATCTCTTCGGCCTCCTATTTTCCTCTAACTCAACCCTGGACGATTCTGGCATTCCTCCTCCTCCTCCTCCTCCTCCTCCTCCTCCTCCCTCCTCCTCCTCCTCCTCCTCCTCCCTCCTTCTTCTTCTCTCAGGTGTCCTATGTCTTTGCCTGAGATTACATTTGATCGGATGCATGGGCTCCTGAGATCTATGAACGTTAGGAAGGCGGGTAGCCCGGATGGCATTCCTCCCCGAGTACTGAGGGAATCTGCTTACGTGCTGACTCCCGCCCCTCGTTCAACTAGTTCTCTATGTCTCAATATTAGCACTTTCCCTCAGTGTTGGAAGCACGCATATGTCCATCCTATTCCGAAAAAATTAAGCCGCTCTGATCCTTCTAACTATCGCCCTATAGCTCTCACTTGTATTTTATCTAAGATCTTTGAAACCCTTCTTAACTCTCACTTCTTAGACCATCTGGAATCTCATTCTTTTCTTTCCGATCACCAGTACGGCTTTCGGCGTTCAAGGTCTACTGGCGATATACTTTCCTATTTAACCGATTTATGGTTTTCCGCTCTTAGGAACTATGGGGAGACTTGCGTGGTGGCGCTTGACATTTCCAAAGCATTTGACCGGGTATGGCACGAATCACTGCTCTCCAAGCTTCCCTCCTTTGGGTTTCCTCCTTCTCTTTGCTTACTTTTACCTAGCTTTCTTTCAAGTCACTCAATATCGGTTGTGGTTGATGGAGCGACTTCTTCTTCTTTTTCTGTCAATAGTGGTGTTCCACAGGGTTCTGTCTTATCTCCTACTTTATTCTTACTTTTCATTAATGATCTTCTCACCTGCACATCTAACTCTATCCACTCATTTGCCGATAACTCGACCCTTCACTCTTCAACTCATTTCAATTCTGCTCCTTCTTTTACTTCTAGAATCGCCTCTCGTCTTAAACTTTCCGATTCTATTATCGCTGATCTGGATAGAATTTCCGATTGGGGTCGTCTCAACCTTGTGAAATTCAATTCTTTAAAAACTCAACTTCTACAAATCTCCCTCTCTAAAACACCTTCTAACTTTCCTATCTCTTTCGACGGTTCTCTCGTCTCTCCTGTTGACAATATAAACATCCTTGGCCTTAGCATAAACAAAAAAATGTCTTGGAAACCTCACATCACAACGGTTGCTAGGGCGGCCTCAAAGAAACTGGGAGTTCTGTTTAGACTGCGAGATTTTTTTTCCTCTTCTCAGTTACTACAGCTATACAAGGGTCTTATCCGCCATTGTATGGAGTACTGTTCTCATATATGGGGGACTCTAGTTTCACCCGGCTTTTAAATAGGGTCGAGTCAAAAGCCAAAAGGCTAATAAACTGTTCTGTACTTTCCAGTTCACTTGACCCTCTATCTTTGCGGCGCGATGTTGGTACTTTATCTTTTTTCTATAGGTAGCACAAGGGGTGCTGTTTCTGCGCACGAGTTTTGTGTAGATATTGGTAACTCCAGGCTAGTTCGCTGCAGTGCTTCCTTCTTTCCTGCCACCTCAGTTTTCTGAAATTATCTTCCATCTACTTTTTCCCTGCTGAATTCGTTCTCCCTCACTTTAAAGCCTGCGTCTGTGCTCAT